>JAJOOR010017282.1:0-37121 GCA_036250505.1 Solanum acaule
CACCCCCCCCCCCCCCCCCCCCATATCTTTATATGCAAAACAAAACACAGTTGGAATATAAAACCTTCTGTGCAGACTAGTGATTCTTTCTAGAGAAAGAGCAGATCTCTGGATCCCTTCCATCAAACAGATTGCATGTTAAAAAAGATAGAAAAAATGAATCTAAACATGAACTTCAAATAAGGATCTTTTAATGTCTCCTGACGTCAAAGTATGCTAAGAAATCTCTCAAATTATAATAAGAAAGATGGGTAACACAACAAAAAAACTAATACCTTTCACGGCAACCTCACGGAAGTTGGTCTTGGTGTTGGAGTAAAGCCTCTTCCAATCATCCAGAATCATCTTACTTGGAGGCAAGAGATCAAGAGGATTCTTTGCCTTAGGCTTGGGTGCTGCTTCCTCCTCTACAGGACTTGGTTCTTCCTTCTTAACCTCCTTCTTTGGCTCCTCCTTAGCCTTGGGTTTTTCAGGTTGTGCAGGCTTGGATTGCACAGCTGGGATAGATTCAGCTTGTTTCACCTCACCCAATATCTTGCAGAAATTAGGCTGATTAACCACAGTCCAGAAATATCTCTCTACATGTGGGAATTCCTTGGTAAAGCTCTTGGTCATTATCATCCTAAAACCAATGCTCAAGTTGCAGACCATAATGATGTCAGCCAATGTGATACAATGTCCAACCAAGTATGTGTTAGATGCAAGATGGGTGCTCAAAGCACCAAGCGCTCTCTTTAATGCAGCTACTGCACCTTCCTCAGCCTTTTTGCAAAACAAGAAGAAATTCAGTTGAGTTAAATGGCTCAGGAAAAAAATTATTAATACATAGTAGGATACATACTTGAGGGATGTATACACCATAGCCAAGGCGGGGGTACAGCCATCGTGCAATGTTTGCATCAACTTCAGTGGCAGAAAAATCATTCCATTGTTCAATTTGAGCCTATCAAGGAGAACACAGACATAAATAGAGGAATAAGAATTTGACAAATGAAAATGTAACTACTCAATGAATGAAAACTAAGAAACCAAATCAACTTGAAATACTTACGTATTCAATCAATGAAGAGCCAAAAAGAGGATTGTCGGGCTTCGTTTTAGCAACTATGTGAATTAGTAAAGGTCAATGTCAGAACTATCTCTTGTTACAGGATCACAAGTCAAAAAAAGAAAAAGAAAAATGAGACATGGACTGACCATAGCGCGCAATAGCATTGCTCTCAAAAACAGGTCCATCAGGTGTTTGAAGCACAGGAACCTATAAGATAAAATGACACCTAGATTAGCAAAATCTTGTCAAGTAGATAAAAGAATCAATCTATACTATTCAGAAGAATAACATACCTTTCCAATGGGATTCATCTCAAGAAACTCAGGTGTCTTGTTTGATACACCCATCTGGAAGTCCTTTGCAAGATCAACCTCAACACCTGTGTACTCAGCCGTGATGAGCGCCTTTGAGGCATTTTTGTTGTTATTTGTTGAATGCAAAATCTGCAACAAGCATAATGAAGACAATTAAATTCTAATATTTCAGTTTAGACATTAAATCCACAAGGTAAAAGGTATAAAATTGGGCAATCTTTTAAAGCATTTTGTAATCAACACACCTTGGAGCATGAAGTATCATTTTTTATTATCTATTGAAACAGAGTTTTCTCTAATCAGTTTACAAAACCTCAATTCTCAGTTATAATAACATAAATAATTATGGTTTCTCCCATCCAACTGTATTCCTTTT
Organism: Solanum acaule; assembly: GCA_036250505.1. Taxonomy (NCBI): domain Eukaryota; kingdom Viridiplantae; phylum Streptophyta; class Magnoliopsida; order Solanales; family Solanaceae; genus Solanum; species Solanum acaule. The sequence continues at coordinate 1,742 of JAJOOR010017282.1, forward strand.
CCTACTTCCAAACAACAGGGTTCATCAGACTAAGAATTGAGTGATTTACATACAAATTAAAACAGGCAATAGGTATACGCATATGGAAAATTCAGCCCCTCCCCTTAGATCTTAAGGACAATACAATAGAAGCAGATGAACTTGTAAAATAAAGCACAGTAGGAGATCAAGAAAAATATAAAAATCCACAAACATAAAATTAGATTCAGGAACCACCAATAAAGATGAAATTTTTTGTAATAAATTCATCATCATATTGAAATCCCAGATCTATCTTTTGATGTATGATAACAAAAAACAAAACAAGACCTAGGCAACTTACCAGAGCCATGGCCACACAATAGTTTGAAACTTGTTCACCCTTCACCAAGTGTGTCTGTGTTTCGGCGGAGAGGCAAAACGATAGACTTTTCAGTAGATGCGATTAAAGAGGTTTAGGGTTTCGGAGTGGAGGGCTCTATATATGTAGTGCTTGGGTACAAGAGAATATGCTTTTTCTCGTAATTTTACCTCTTCACCATGGACAATTTTGGAATATCATGCACTTCTTCTTTTTTCATTCTCTTTTTTCTTATTTTTAAATAAAATAATATGGAATGTGAACAATATTTTTAAAAAAATCATGAATTTAGGGGTGTAAAAAAATTGAACCAATCAATTAATTAGCTCAAGAAATATGTTATTTATTTATTGTTATAGGATTATTGGATTAACAGATTTTTAATGATTGTATCAAAAAAATATATCCAATTATCAATTTGGTTTTTGATTTTTTAATAATGAATTATTCGTTAAATCGATAACTTGTTAAGACTATAATAATTTATTACTTTACCCATACATAAATATTAAATGTTAATATTAATATTAATATCAATACCTCACTAATTACTTTATTTCCCCTTTAGCTTTCAATTCAGATCATTGTCCATTCTTTTGTTTGTGTTGCACTTGTATACTTTTTTTGTTTTTTATTTTATGAGCATTATGTAAAGTTACATTATTTTCTTGTCGCGCCAAATTATAGAAAAAATTGTATGTTTGTTTTATGAGTATTTTCTTATTGATTGTATATCGTAAGTCAAACGGGTAAGGATCAAATATTGATAAAGCAAAATTTAATTAAAAATGTATCTTATTAGTTTAGTTATTATTTTGGTGTATTTATACCAATAAATCCAACTGATAATACAGAAAACTGAATCGAACAGAATGATGCACAACCCTCCTTCAATTATATATTTTTTAAAACATAAATTGCGGTCACATGATATATATATATATAATAAAAGAGAGTAGTTTGCAATGTGGTTAAGCCAAGTGGCAAGCTATTGAAAAGATATTTGGCAATTTTAAGACAAAGTTAATAAATATTGTAATAAAAATTTTGAATAGAAAGATCAAAAGTATTTGAATTTGAAAATATTGTAGACTATAAAATTCGCGTCAAGAAAATAATAATCAAGATTGAAAAATAATGCAACAATAGTATTTATGGATTTCAAAATATGAGTGGTACAATCTCTATTATTCCTCTTATTTGACTTTTGAGATATAGATTCAAGGGTACTTGAGCTTGATATTGAATCTTAAACTTGAATTTGATCTTGGATTCAAGGGCTTCGAGCTTGATCTTGAATCTTGTAGCCTTGATTGTGGATTTAATGAACTTTATATGGACTTGAACTTGATGATCTTCATCTTGAACTTAATCTTGAATTCAAGGGCTTTGGAGCTTATTATTGAATCTTTGATGGACTTGATCTTGACTTTTAATTGAATTCAAGGGCTTCGAGCTTATTCTTGAATCTAGTAGTTTTGATCTTAATCGTTCTTGAACTTGAATGCTTGAATTCTTGAACTTGTAACCTGTAACTTGTAACTTGTGGAGAAATCTGTGGTTTTTGATCCACAAGCTCTCTTTGGCTTCTTGTTAGAATTTTTCCTCTCTTTTCTAAATTATGAGGACCCCTATTTATAGTTTTAGAATAGAGGAGTTGTGACATAAATAAGTTTCTCTTCGGCCAATTAGATTTAAGTGACATGATATATGTACTTTACGGAGTGGACTTGTCATTTTGACACATGTCATGATAATATTGACTTCTTTGTTTGACTTGACATGCCACGTTATTTGCCACGTAACACTAAAATGGGTTCCTAAGATGAGATGACATTGGGCTCAGCAAATTGGGTTCATCTATTGTAGCACAAATCAATTAATTTGAATTTTAATTAAATCTATATTTATTACACTTAAACAATTAATCCAATTATATGAATTCATATTATTAATTTGGACTAATATATGCATGATTTTAATATAATTCGAATCATTTTATAAATTTATATTTAATAAATTTCAAATGATTACAAATGCTTCCTATTTCAAGTCTTGTCGAGATATTTTATCTTTTAAAGACTTGACATGAAATATCAATAAAGTCGAGCCTCATTTTTTATTTATTTATTCATGAGGGTCATCTCAAAATTGTTCATCGATACCAATTAAGGTAAGAAATTGGTTATAGGCTATCATATATATATATTACTTCAACAGTAACCATCATAATTAATTTGAACTGAAATGACCCATTTACTTTTGAATTCAATAACTGCATGTGAGCATCTTCTCTCCCTCATTAATTACTCATATATAGTAGTGTTTTTTTCTAGTAAAATAAATGTAGGATACATTTCTAAATCGAACTTGAACTTCCAAGTTACTCAAATAGTCCCCATACTTATGTGTTTATGAAGCATCCATCTAGGCATAATCAAGCCACCTTGCTCAGTTTGAACTTTTGTCGGTTAAGAAATATCGATACGTGAGGTAATTTCTTTTTTGTGTTACATCTTTTGATCGTTCTTTTTATCTCTTTTTTTTAGATCAAAAGAAGTAATATTTGTATTTTGTGGAGGCTACACAATGAAGAGTTTTATCATGGCACAAAATTTGGTCTTGAGGGCGTAAAGAGGTTGGATACGCATCCCACCTTAAGAAAGATAATTTAGAGGTAATCTTATGGCATAAAGTGAATGGATGCGCATCTCCGCCTTAAGAAAGATAATTTAGAGGTAATCTTATGGCGTAAATAGGATGAATATGCATCCCCGCCTTAAGAAAGGTAATTTAGAGGTAATGCTATGCCGAAAAGAGGATTGATACGCATCCCGACTTAAGAAAGGTAATTAGAGGTAACCTTATGGCGTAAATAGGATGGATACGCACCATTGCCTTAAGCAAGGTAATTTATAGGTAATCTTATGACGTAAAGAGGATGGATACGCATCCATGTCTTAAGAAAGGTGATTTAGGCTTCATTTTTTTCTTTAAGATTAAGTCGTCTGAACCTTAATGCACATCTGAATGATTATTGTCTCTGGATCTAAATACTGAATAATTAAGATCGTTTGTTTTTCAATATCTGAATGTACATGATTTATATTATTTTGAATAATTTTTTATTTTTTTTTAAAATCAAATCAACTTTCAAGTTTCTCACATTCTTTTTGGCACATTACACTATGAAGTCAACATTTCTCATTGCTGTAGCATTCCACATGCATCAACAAATTGAGCATTCAAAATCTCCATTAAAATCAATTTTTAGCTCCCAAACTCAAATTCCAAAGAAGAGAAAGAAGAAAATAAATTCAATTTTATACCACTTCTTTTTTCAAATTCACTCCTCTGCTTATTTACGCTATCGGAGAACCCACAAGCTTTGTCCACGCATGGTAGCATCTAGCGAAGCAATTATCGATGCATTTTAAGAGAAAGTTCAAGCTCTTCTAGATCTTGTTCATAATTGTTTCTATGGAATGATTAATAGTTAATATCCTCAACTCATCGATTTAATATTTTCGTCAATAGATTCAGTTATATATTTTTTTGGCCAATGGTGGTGTAGTGATTTGGAAGAAGAAAGAGTTAGCGAGCAAGATATAATTAAAATGAATGTGTAGATTTTATTTTTTTTTCTTTCAAGAAAATATCAAATCAAATCGACCGAAAGAATCATACATGTAAATTGATGGAATCGTTCGTTCAAAGTCGCTCTTCAAACAGACTTTATTGTGGTAGCACAAGTGAGCAAAAGGACCTATTGTCTAATTTCATAACTGGCTGCCGCAAAAATAAAAGCTAACCGTTAAAGAGAGGATTTGGCAAAAAGATTGGCGTTTGCATCACTTCATCTTTTCTTCCTTGAACAGAACATGACAATTCACACGAGGATCAAACTTTCTAAATTCAAGCTTCGTCTGATTCGTTATAAGTGTTTTGGTCTTCTTCTTCACATAGAAAAATCCAGTTCCAGCAGTTGAAACAAGCCTCACGAATAGAGCACCAGCCTTCTTCTTGTCACCCATTAGCTTATTTGGTAAGAGACAACTGGGAAGAGATAAAAACCAAACAAATCTGATGAAGGCGATGTAAAATGTTAATGGAGTGAGAAGGAATAGCAGAATGAACCCTGAGCTTTAAAGGACCAAAATACCCCTCAATGTGTAGATTAGTAATGGTGTAATGGGTGTGGTGAGTTTGCAAGAAAAGTGGAGAAGGAGAGAAATAAATCAGAATTTAATATTAAACAAAATGAAGAGTCAGACTCTATACTAGGTCTAACTCGGTCAGAGGCTTTAAAAGGAATTAAGTGGTTAGATCTGAATCAAAACAAATGCACTTAATGAGTTGAAGTCTGAACAATTAAGATTCATACTCTTATTAAGTGCAAATAAATGAGACGTTAGAGTAATCGTATGGCGTAAATATGATGGATACGCATCCCCGCCTTAATAAAGGTAATTTAGAGGTAATCTTATGACGTACAGAGTATAAATACGCATCCCCGCCTTAAGAAAGGTAATTTTATGGTGTACAGAGGATGAATACGCATCCCCGCCTTAAGCAAGGAAATTCAGAGGTAATTTTATGCCGTAAAGAGGATGGATACACACCCTCCCCTTAAGAAAGGTAATTTAGAGGTAATCTTATGGCGTAAAGAAGATGGATATGCATACCTGTCTTAAGAAAGGTAATGTTAGGTAATCTTATGGTGGAAACGGATGGATACACATCTCTGCCATAAGAAAGGTAATTTTATGGTATTCTTATGGTGGAAAGGTATGGATACTTATCCCTGCCATGAGAAAGGTAATTATTTTATGGTATTATTATGGTGGAAAGGGATGGATACTCATTCCTATCGTAAGAAAGGTAATTTTATGATATTCGTATGGTGGAAAGAGATGGATACTCATCCCTTCCCTAAGAAAAGGTAATTTAAAGGTCAAGACTTGAAGACTTCAGCTTTCAAACTTGAATAATTTGAAGACTTCAACTTGCATACTTGACTGATTCGAGACTCCGTCTTGCTGAAGGATTTGAAGAATTCACTTGCGAAATTGATTGATTTGAGACTCCATCTTCCAGACTTGAAGAATTTGAAATTTTCAATTTGTAAATTTGATTGATTTGAGACTTCAACTTGTAGACTTGAAGAATTTGAAGACTTCAGCTTGCAAACTTGATTTATTTGAAGACTTCAACTTGCAGACTAGAAGAATTTGAAGATATCAACTTGTAGACTTAGAAGAATTTGAAGACTTCAACTTGCATACTTAAAGACTTGAAGAATTTGAAAGACTTCAACTTGTAGACCTGGAGATTTTTTAAGATTTCAAGTTTTGAAAAAACTCATATTCATAGGGGTTTGCCCCCATCGAGTCACCACCGTTTGGTGCAAGTCTGAAGTTTGATGAAAGATTACTCATAATTTTAATTTCCATGTGACATATCATGTGGGAACATGTGGTTTTTTGACACTCATGCAATTGAACTTAGAATATGATTCTAAGCGCCTATGTACCTCAGTGAAGAGGATCAAGTCACAACGTAGTTCTGGGGGAGTGCTTTTCTTGGGTGTCGTGCACAGTTTATACTCATGCGGGCCAGGAGTGACATGTAGCTTAGGCTCATACCTTAATGAGCATCATCTTACTTGAGTCGGTGTGTGGTATGTCATCCTATATGCCCACAAAGATTCTTCCATTATTTTATCCAATCTCATTTGGACTTGGAGACGACTTTCTTTAGCAGGTTGCATAGAGTCTTATTAAATGCTTCAGCTAGACCATTGGTAGTAACATGATACATAGAAATTTTGCGTTTCTTGAAGTCAAAGAGATCACAAATCTTATTCATTAACTTGTTATCAAATGGATTGTCATTATTTTCTATTATGCAGCAGGGGATGGCAAAACGACAAATGATATTCACCCGGATGAAATTTGCAGCATTCTCCTTCTTCACTTCTTTAAGAGCAACAACTTCGATCCATTTTTAGAAGTAATCCGTTGCAGCCAAGATGTACAGGTGTCCAGTAGAAGATTTTGGTAGTGGTCCAATAACATCTAATCCCTAAGCGTCAAATGGCCAAGATGCGATAGTCGCGTGTAATGCTTTAGGCGACTGATGTATGAAATTTGCATGAAATTGGCAAGCCTCAAAAAACAATCCTTCAACATGGTTGGCCAATAATACTCCATTCTCTTTATGTGAAAGTGGAGCTTCGGTCCATATTGATGTGATCCATATACTCTTGAGTGTGCTTTTTGTAAAGCTTGGATTGTTTCTTCCTCTCCTAAACATTGCAAGAGTACTAACTTCATGTATCAGGACACTACTTCTAGTTCAAGTGCCAACGATCGTGAGTAGTAATATAACCCAACCAAGGGTTGGGATTGTTCCCACAGGGAGCAGTTAGTAGTCGAGAATCAAATAGAAAAGTAAAATTAGGTTCTAATCAATCATAGCTATAAATATTAACGAATAAAAACATACTAAATCTTAAAGTGACACGAATGTCAATTATCAATGGGGGGTTTGTATTCAACTAAGAAACAAAAACAACAAAAATATAAAGATGCGAAATAGGGAGACTTGATTCTTGGGATGTGATAGGAATACGGGGTAAAATAAACAATCGGGTAAATGCTATTGATAGTAAACCGCTGAACATTTGTAACTAAGCTAGACTTTAGTGGGGGTAAATTTTCTCTCGAACAATTTACCCTAAATCAAATCGGTTTCTCTCGAACACCGATTTGCAGCAATTAAGCATAGACTTAGCCTTAGCTCATTCACTCTCTCGAGCTGAATGTGTGGGAGAAGGTCTAGAATTTCACTCTCTCGAGCTGAACCCACGACGACCCAATAACCACAGACTATCGATTTAGTAGTCTTGGTTATTAAAATCTCTCTCTTAAAGCAAGCCAAAAAAACAATGATGAAATCGTATTTGCAACTACAATTCCATTAAGTTCAAACACAACCACTAAACGAAATCACATTTAAACAGCAAATAGAGTATCAATGAGCAATACCCAACAGTAAATTTAACCCATATTCACATAATCGCACCCCAAGAATTGGGGTTTTAGCTAGACATGAAAAAGAGATAGAAATCGATACCAAAAAGTGTTTCCATCAAATGGGTACGATAAATAATGTCTTTAAACACGTCAAGGATGAAGATTCTGCAAGACCCACTTCCAATTTATTGGAGTTGAAAACCTTCAAGCTCAAGAACAATGTCTCCCAAAAACTCTAACAACTCAAACTGAAATATTCTAAAAATTGGTTTCTGAATTGTAAAACTTGATACTAAGCTACAAATTTAAATGGGTATTTATAGTTTTCAAAAATTTGTGCTGTGAAGGACCATTCGGCGCAGTTAGTAGGGATCGCTGATGCACTCGGCGATCCGCCCTTTGGTCTGGTTCATCGCCTTTCAGTTTTTGCCTTCAGCATCTTCGCGTTTTGAATAATTGGGCGATATGGTGTTGCTTCGCGGAATTGTTTGGCGTCGAGCCGACTGCTCCCTTTCATCGCCAACTTGATCTTTTCCTTCAGGGCTCAGCACACTGGAACTTTGGGCGAGGTTAAGGCCATTCGGTGACTCGCCTAATGCATTAGGCGATCCTCAAGCCTTCATTTCTTCGTTCTTTCAGCCGCCTTGTTCCTTATTTTGCTTGATAGCGTCCATGCTTTGTCTCTCAACTCAAATACCTGAAACTTAAGGATTTACATAAGTTATTGAGACAAAATATGCATTTGAAGACACTAAATCGATCAAAATAAATCCCTAAATGAGTCCAAATTGTGGACTCATCAACAACCCCAACTTAAACTTTTGTTTGTCCTCAAGTAAAACTCAAGTTCAGTAGTTCAAAAACGATGCCTCAAACAGTGCTACACAAGACTCAATCATGAATGCACACACAAGACTCAACTTACTCATGCAAGGATCAATTGTGTACTCAAAGACTCAAGTTGTGACACACCATTATCAAAGAATCTTAAGCTCACTATACTTGCTTCAAATGCAAGTTCAAGCTCAACAAAGGAAATCAAATGCCCTCACACAAATAATGATTCCATGTTCACACAATGGTTTAATCATTTAAAGTTCCGGAATCAAATGCAACGCTCACACTCACAAGGAAGAACACTATGCATGCTTTCACCCATAGGTTTGCCCGTATTTTCCAATTGACAATTGTTTCATCTCACTCAAGATCAAAAAGGTCTTTTCAAGGCTTGTAATGGGGCTGAGTGCAAAGGTATGGTCATTTAGGCTCAGTGACTTTCATCCTCATGAAATGTGGCGCTCACAACACTTCATTCTCTTTTCCTCATCAAGTTCATTCGTGCTCACAAGTCATCCCAATTTTCACTTTCCATGGTTTGTTGGAGACCCCATTTCTTTTTGCATTTTCATATTTTATTCCACAACTTTTTCTTTTTCTTTTTCATTCTTTTCTTCTTTTTTCATCTCTCTTTTTTTTGTATGGAGGGGTTCCATTTTTCTCACACATGGATAAAAGGGAATTTTCTTGCACTTCTTAACTTGCCTTCTCTTTTCACCACACCCACAACTTAGGCTTTTGGCCTAAGTTGGCTATTCAACCAACCACAAATCAAGAGGATTATAGGTAGTGGATTAAGAAAGGTCATGTTTTCATCAAGTTTCTTCCAAAGAAGGATAAGTCTCAAGGGGTGTTCAAAAGAGATTCACACGCGCTCACAAGGTAGGCTACAAAAGAGGTATATGTCAAATTGTTTAACACTCTTCAAAGTTGCCTAAGATCATATCAAGAGATAGCCTTACTTAGTCGATCGGACCAACGGGCAAATTCTAGGTGTTATCATGCATGGTTCACAATAAGCTCATCACACAAGACATCGACACCAAAGTCAAACAAGACTTCACACTTTCGCTAGTGTGCAACGTTCATCACAAGAGAATCAATTTGATACTTAGCTAGTCACAATGAGATGCAAAGAGTTCACATATTGTCTATGTAACTTCATTTGGTCTCATCGTAGCCGCACATTCATGTTCGTTCGATTATGAGCACTATTTGAGTCATCGATATTGATCAAAACCGAGACTCAAATTTGCTAAAGAACAACCACATTCCAGTGCATACAAGAGTGGGTGAATTTTTTTTGGAAGGGTTCAAATCTTTTATAATTAAAGCAAAAGGAGCCACAAGCTCAAACATTCACAAAAAATAGTGTAACACAAATTTAGCAAAAAGCCCAAATAGATAAACAAAACATCAATTCACAAAAGAAAGGTGGGCCTCACCCCACCACAAATAAAACTATTTGTCCTCAAATGCAAATAATTCAATACTATCCAAAATTTAAAATAATGAAAGATAGAGAGGGAGCTAAAGATGGGATCTTGTCTACTCAGTTGCTCTATCTGTGTCCGGTGCATCGGTCTGGATTTGGGCATCAGTTTTCGTAGTCACCGTGAAAGGAACAATAGCGCCAGACTCATCAGGGGCTGCCACGGGTGTATCCACAAAAATCTCCGTACAGCTGAGAAAAGTCCCCGGGCCCATGAAGGAATAGAGGTGTCTCGGGGAGTAGGTCTCTTGCCCTTGCTTTTATTTCTAGATGGGTGTTCTTGCTTGCCCTTCTTTGGAAGATTTGACCTTTCTTCATTCATTTTAAAATTCAGTGCTCTAATCTTTCGGGGTGGCATGATTTTCCCAGCAACTTTCGGTCTAGCCATGTTTGCAAAGCTTCGAGGAAAAGTTAGAAAATATTCGAACAAAAGCATTGAAAATCAGTTGTAGGCAGACTCGCCGAACCGATCGGTGAGTCGCCAAATCGCTTCGGCGACCCAAGCTTCTCGCCGAAAGGTACAGAGCCAAAACAACAGGTATAACATGAATTTAAAGGCGAAATGTGGACATTAAGCGAACCGCCGAGTGGTTTGGGGAGCTCGACTCAGCTCTCCAAACAACCTAACGTGCCTATTTTCAACCCAACTTCTCGAACTCAACCCCGTGACCTCCGAAAACAAAATCAAACAATGCGCTGCTCAAATTCAAACAGGACCCATATCATACGAGCACAACCCCACAAGATTTAACATAATCCAATGCACCAAATTACGGGGTTTCAATATTTAGAGCAATATGGGTAATGCTTCAAATTATAAATAGGCATTCAAACATTTTTAATCCTATCAGAGAGACTCAACACACGACAATACAATCAGATCACTTGCATAAGAGTTCAAAACATCAAAAATAACTTGGGGATAGGAAAACCAACCTTAAATGCCGATTAAGTGCAATTTTGAATCGCTAGGCAGCAATGTAATCCAAGTTCCAAGCACAAATTGAGAACTAACACACTTATAGAATGCAAAAATATAGGGAATAATGTGCAGGTGTGAGGTTGGGAGGAACAAAAGCGAGGGAAAGTGAAGAGTTGGAGATTTAAACCTTTAGCCCATTTTAAAAACCGTTTAGATCGCGCCCATTCGATGACGTTAGTTGTGATCGCCGACCCACTCGGTGAAACGCTGAATATTCACTTTTCTCGCCAAGTTTTTATAGGAGCTCCAATATAGTGAGGGTTTAAACGACGGGCTAAATCGATATCGCCAACATGGTTGGCGATTCGCCAATAATTTCCAGGGCTCGCCGAGTTTTATAGGCTCTCATTTGAATTTATCTTGAGTCTAACATCGGTATAGATTGGGGTCGCCGACCTCATTGTAGATTCGCCCACTGGGTCTTTAGCTCGCCAACCTGCACTTTTCAACACTTTCCTCACTTTACCCTTCACAATCAACACACCCTTATTCTAGAATAACAATTTAAAGTGATAAAACATTGGGTTGACTCCCAAGAAGCACCTTAGTTAACGTCGTGGCACGATGCAAGTTCTTACTCAAACTCCATTATTGGGGTTAGCCCTAGTGTCACTAGGTAACCCCAATTGCTCATTTGGGTGGAGATGAGACACTACATGACTCATGAGTGTTTCGATCAGTTGGATAGATCTCGAATGAGAGCCAATCATCTGATTTAACACTTCAATATTCTCTTTCATCTCTTCCAGCACTCTATCTTGCTCAGTGATCTTTTGGAGAATGGTTAGTAGTGTATCCTTGACACGTCTGTTCTCACTGTCTCTAGATTTTCTCCGCTCATGAGGGGGTATGTACCTCCCTTTTCTTTTGCACTGGACTTCTATCTCTGATATTTTTGTCGCTAAATCGTCTAGCTAAGTTACCAGTGCAGTTAACATGAAGTCCCTCTCGATTCCTTGGTTCGTCTCAGCTAATTTGCCACAATTTCTATCGGCCATGCTCAAAGTATTTGCTTAAAATGGCAACACAAAGAAAAACAAAACTAAAAATAAAGTAAGTATCACGATAACTAATAAGAACAAAAATTCTACTTCACTAAAAATTCTCAACTAACACCATTCCCCGGCAGCGGTGCCATTTTGACTTCACGTATCAAGACATTACTTCCAGTTCAAGTGCCAACAATCACGAGTAGTAATATAACCCAACCAAGGGTTGGGATCATTCCCATAGGGAGTGGTTAGTAATCGAGAATCAAATAGAAAAGTAAAATTATGTTCTAATCAATCATAGCTATAAATATTAACGAATAAAAACATACTAAATCTAAAAGTGATACGAATGTCAATTATCAATGGGGGTTTGTATTTAACTAAGAAACAAAAACAACAAAAATATAAAGATGTGAAATAGGGAGACGTGATTCTTGGGATGTATAGGAATACGGGGTAAAATAAACAATCGGGTAAATGCTATTGATAGTAAACCGCTGAACATTTGTAACTAAGCTAGACTTTAGTGGAGGTAAATTTTCTCTCAAACAATTTACCCTAAATCAAATTGGTTTCTCTCGAACACCGAGTTACAACAATTAAGCATAGCCTTAACCTTAGCCCATTCACTCTCTCGAGTTGAATGTGTGGGAGAAGGTCTAGGATTTCACTCTCTCGAGCTGAACCCACGACGACCCAATAACCACAGGCTATCGATTTAGTAGTCTTGGTTTTTAAAATCTCTCTCTCGAGCAAGCCAAAAAAACAAAGATGAAATCGTATTTGCAACTACAATTCCATTAAGTTCAAACACAACTACTAAACAAAATCACATTTAAACAGCAAATAGAGTATCAATGAGCAATACCCATAGTAAATTTAACCCATATTCACAAAATCACACCCCAAGAATTGGGGTTGTAGCTAGACATGAAAAAGAGATAGAAATCAATACCAAAAAGTGTTTCCATCAAATGGGTACGATAAATAATGTCTCTAAACACGTCAAGGATAAAGATTCTTCATGACCCACTTCCAATTTATTGGAGTTGAAAACCTTCAAAACCTTTAAGCTCAAGAACAATGTCTCCCAAAAACTCTAAGAACTCAAACTGAAATCTTCTAAGAATTGGTTTCTGAATTGTAAAACTTGATACTAAGCTACAAATTTAAATGGGTATATATAGTTTTCAAAAATTTGTGCTGCGAAGGACCACTCAACGCAGTTAGTCGGGATCATCGATGCATTTGGTGATCTGTCCTTTGGTCTGGTTCATCGCCTTTCAGCTTTGGCATTCAGCATCTTCGCGTTTTGAATCATTGGGCGATATGGTGTTACTTTGCGAAATTATTCAGTTACGCGCCGACAACGCTCTTTCAGCGCCAACTTGATCTTTTCCTTCAGGGCTCAACACACTGGAACTGTGGGCGAGGTTAAGGCCATTCGGTGACTCTCCTAATGCATTAGGCGATCCTCAGGCCTTCATTTCTTCGTTCTTTCAGCCGCCTTGTTCCTTGTTTTGCTTGATAGCATCCATGCTTTGTTTCTCAACTCAAATACCTGAAACTTAAGGATTTACATCAGTTATTGAGACAAAATATGCATTTGAGGACACTAAATCGATCAAAATAAATCCCGAAATGAGTCCAAATTGTGGACTCGTCAAGTACTCCCTCAAATGATTTTTTGTATAATGTGTCCTTATATTAAAGGAAGCAAGATGCACGATGACGAATGTCAGTCCTTTTCCTTGGATTTTTCGAATGTATCCCATAACATAAATAGTCGATAACGGGTTGTCTCTAATATTCTTTTGCGACTTCAGAACGAGCAATGAGATGCTTGAGCATTTTCTATATATTCGTCCTCATTTGGCAATGTTACTACCGAGTTTTGGAAAATAGTATTGTGTCTAATAAGGAAGAGTTAGCGTTGAAGCTAGGCCAACAAACACATCAGTTTTCTTGTTTTCCATTCTAGGAACATGTCGGAGGGATACATCTCCAGTCCATCTTATCAGTGTGAGCATAACCATGATAAGGGCGCAATTCAGGCTTCTTCACCTCATAACTTCCCAAGAGTTGATTGATCACCAATTAGAGTCACCAAAGAGTTGTAAGTGTAATTACTTTATGTCGACGGCCATTTCAAGTCCAAGTATCAATTCTTGGTATTTATTCAACATTATTTGAGTAACGTTATTTCAAAGTAAAAGAGAATGGTAGAATCTCTTCTTGTGAAGTGACGAATACCATGCCAGCGCTAGCTCCACCACGATGTGCAGTCCCATCAAAGTACATTTTCCAAGGAGGTTGAATTTCAATAGACATCGCATCTTTATCACGAATATCATTGGTTAACTCCTAATCATCTAGTATCGGGTGGTCTGCCAAGAAGTCTGTTAATGTTTTCCCCTTACCAGTTTTCTGAGGGACATACAAAATCTCAAATTGTTAGAATTGGAGGTACCACATTGCAAGTCGATCGCTAAGGACTGGTTTTGATATAACAAACTTAATGAGCTTTGCTCTAGAAATAAGGTGAACCATGTGAGCTTGAAAAAAATTCTTCATCTTTTGGTTAGACTAGCGCCAAACACAACTTTTCGATTGGCGAATATTTTAGCTCATTTTGTGTCATCGTTCTACTCAAGTAATAAATAGAATTTTATTTGACTTCACTATCCTCTTGAGCTAACAGGGCTCCTACAGACCTTTCTTATGCCGCGATGTAGAGAATCAATGGCTTTCTAGGTATAGAGGGTGCTAGAACTTGAGGCTTCACCGGGTTTGATTCAATACTTTCAAAGGCGTTGCTACATGTTTGATCCCACTCAAAAGGAGCACCCTTCTTCATGAGATGGCTGAAATAATGACATCTTCCAGCTAGATTCGAGATGAATCTCCTCAAGTAGGCTAACTTTCCTTGAAGATGTTTTACCTCATGAATATTTCGAGCCTTAGGCATCTTGAAAATGGCATTATCTTTGGCTTGATCAATCTCAATTCCTCGATGTCGCACAATAAAGCCAAGAAATTTTCCAGAAGTAACTCCAAAGGCACATTTTAATAGACTCGTCCTCAGTTAATATCTCTGGAGCAAATCAAACACCATTATTAGGTCTTTTAAATGGCCGTCCCTTTTCCTCGACTTCACCACTAAGTCATCAACATAGCATTCAACATTTTTATGGAGCAAGTCATCAAATATATTCTGCATAGCCCTTTGATATGTGGCACTGACATTCTTTAAACCAAAAGGCATCACTTTGTAGAAATAAATACCTTTAGGTGTGCGAAATGCGGTGAGTTCTTCATCCTTTGGTGCCATGCGGATTTTGTTATACCAGACGAACTATCCATGAATGACATTGCCTCATAACCACTAGTGGCATCGATCAATAACTCTGGATTGGGAAGAGAAAACTCATCTTTAGGACATGCATTATTGAGATCCCTAAAGTCAACACAAACTTGAAATTGGCAATTCTTTTCCTTACGGGAACAATACTTGAAATCCATGTGGGATATTTGACTTCATGAATAAAGCCTACATCCATGAATTTGTTAACTTCATTTTCTATCAATGGAACCAAGTCTGGCCTAAAACGTCTTTAGGTCTGCTTAATAGGATGAGCACCATTCTTGACTGCCAACTGATGGACTGTTACTTTAGAATTCAAGCCAAACATTTCTTTATAACTCCAAGCGAAGACATCCCTATATTCTTTGAGTATATTCATATAAACAATTTCTTCATCAACTTCTAAAAATACACTTAGGTAAGTTGGCCCTGGGTCTTTGCAATGTCAAGATTAACTTCCTTGAAGGGATCTATTATGGTCTTCACTCCTTCTTCAAGTTCTGGTGGAGCATCTCCAGCATCTTCCTCTTCTAGAGGATCATTTTCATTGATAAATAAGTGATAACACCAGATAATATCTTCCAACTCTTCATCAATCTTCGTTTGAGGCAAGGCATCGTCCTCATTCTAGATCGTAACATGATATGAGGACCCTACACTTTCTTCATCTTCCTCGTGCTCCTTGTTGTAAACCACAGTGATCTTTCGCCTTGAGTTCCTCTTTACAAGAAACCATAAGTTTAACTCATTGCCTGACCCTAGAAGGAATCAAACTTTTGTAATCCTCTTGGATCATAGGTGAAGCAAGCATTGTCACTCTTAGGTAACTTCTCTGATGCTTGTTATTAATCTTATTCAATGGACCTAAACTCTCAAATATAGAAGTTTTGTAGTCAATTTTCCAAGTTGATCAAAGACGGAAGGCCTTTTGTTAGAAGCGACAAACTCATCTTCTATGGTGATATAGTTATTGCTGGCCCTTCTATAGAGATGCAAACTAACAGCGGTTGGCTATAGCCTAAACCTTCACCTGCTTGTCTGGTTGTACCCTCCTAAAGTTTTCCTAACTTTGATGGCTCATTACAATTGTATTCAACCTTCACAAATAACTGATAAGCATTTGGATCAAAGCCTTCTTTAGTACGTTTTGTAGGGAGTGCCACATCTTGCATTGGATTTTGAGCGATTGACTTTTCTGGTAGCTTTGAAGATAAGTTTATTGCATCAATCCGATAGGAAAATGTGGTCCCCTTAGTGCATTTCCTTAGACGTTAGATGATTGAACTCTCTCTTTCCTCACCTTTGGAACATAGCAGAGTACAAAAGTCAACTTCTTTTTTGAAAACATGATTTTCCATTCATTCAAAGTGGGTGAGGTTCTTTAGTGTCAACTTTGACCTGTCCAACAGCCACATCAACTCTTTTGCTTGCGATCTTATCAGATATGATTGATTTGATGTCATCGGGTTTTGCCCCATTGACAACATAACTCTTCAAATAGAATTTTGCATCGGCAAAGTATGTATCAACTTTGGTGAAAGGATTATCATCTGTGACTATCTTCCTTTCAATCTCACCTTCAAGATACTTCAAACATTGATAGTAATAAGAAGAGATAATTTTATTCTCATGTACCTAAGGCCTACCAAGAAATATGTCGTATTAAGTCATTGCATCGATCACCTGCACCCATGCGCTTGATCGCAAATCTTCCATGTGGATTTCTAATTTAATAGAGTATATGGACCTCTATCCTTATATCAACAAATATCTTTCACTAAGTTCTCCAATCATGATGTCGAGTTTCTTTAATGTGTGGATAGACCGAATGTTGACTCCAGATCCTTCATCTATTAAGATTCTATTTATCTTCTTCTCTAGCACGTAACCTACCATATATAAATGACAGTTATGTAGCGTTTCACAAAATAGAAGATCATTATCTGTAAATGTGATTTTTGTATTACATACATGTGCTTCTTGGGAAGAAGTTTTAACAGGATTTTTAGAAGAAAAATGAGACATCATTGATGAGATTTCTCTCATTGCTTCTTTTTTGTCATTAGGAGACACTTTTGGTGAAGATTCACTCGTCATTTCTTCTTTGTTAGTAGGAGACGCCTTCACTGTTTCTTCTTTGTCAGCATTAAAACATAATGCCTCAATATTGTCTTCAGTAGACTTTATGCAGAACCAACTTGGTAAGAATTCCTCTAGATTCACAAGATGTCGGGGTTTCTGGTAGTGATGCACTTCTACTTTTGCCCTCTTCAGATGCCTAAATGATTTCTACTTCTCTAGTATCCTCACCATCTTCCTTCTAATTAGTTGCTTGGCTGATTCTTTTCATAAGCTTGACTTGTTGTTACACCCCGTATCAAAAAGACCAAATAGTAGATTTTCAGAAAGTTGCAGGTGCCAAACCACGCCGGCCACCCACGGCCCATGGATTGGACCACAGACGGTAGGTGTGGTCCGTGGTTGGCCTGCCTAGGTAGGGTTTGAGGGTCCAGGACCACGACGCGACCCACAGACCATAGGTCAGACCACGGTCTATGGTCGGGGTTCGTGGTTTGAGGCCCCAAAAATCAGACTTGCTGACCATGATTGACGGGCCATGGGTCAGACCACGGTCCGTCGATTGGGGGTGCGTAGATGGGCTACTGGCAGTTATTTTTAAGGGCAGTTGGGTCTTTTCCTTATTAAGTAATTCCTATACTATGTAGTTTTGCCAACATTTAGATCCCTTATATTAGGTTTTTTTACCCATAAATTTACCCCATTTATTTCATTCTTCCAAATGCCCATAAGAAAACCAATTCCTCTCAAATATTCTCTCTCTAGAAACTTGAAGAAGAAGGATTCACCTAGGGTTTCAAGCTAAGGTTCCAATTTCTCCGCTGAATGCTAGCTTTTGGACTCAAGGTATGATAGTTTTCATCCATGGAGTTCCTAAATCTCTTTATTTCAAAAGGTAGAATTCCCCAATTGAGTTAGGGTTTTCATAAATTATCATGGGTTCTCTTTAATATTGATTTAAATGAGTTAATTATGATCTTCTATGCATGAATTGATGAATTGCAATGCTTTTATGATGAATTCCCCTATGAACCCATGTGATCCCTATGTTTTCAAGTTATAAACCCCAAGTTGAGGGATTTTGATCTTCAAGAAAGAGTTTAATGAAATTGAGCATGTATTACTAGTCCTACATGAATTTATGATGAAATCCATATCTAACCCATGTTTTCTAAGAGTTGATGATTGAAATTGGGTACCTCAAGGAGGTGAATTATGGACTTACACATTGTTTTATGAAATCTATGTAAATGTTTTAAGGGTCCTTTGAGAGTAAAGTATCAATTATGTTAATATTGTATTGTGAAAGGATATTCTCAGTAAAACACTTACTAGCTTGATGTGAAAGATTTTCTTACATAAAAAGGATTCTTAGGTTGAAAGACTTTCTCACCTAATTGAATCAAATACTAGGAGCTATCTTAATGAAACTAGCTTAAATTGGTAGGCCAAGGGCACCCTTTCATGAGTAATGAAGTCAAGTTAGAAATGACCATTTCATGGGAATTTATGCTTAGCACCGAGTGGATATTGATAGTGAGATAGAAGCTCTCCTATAGTAGAAGTCGGGTTTCCAAAGTAACCTCGTGAGATAGAAGCTTCCCTGTAGTAGAGGTCAGGTTTCTAGTAGCAATCTCCTTATCCCATAACTATGTGCCCACATAGGTTGATTAGCTAGTGGATCCACTTAAGCTAGAAGTTCAATGTTATACCTTAAACAAGTAGAACAACTTCTTTTCGGTGTAGGATAGACACCGAATTCCATGTTATAGCTCACATGGTCTCATGTCGGTTAAGGATAATTCCTCACAAGTAATAATGAATTAAGGTTACTCAAGGAGTATCAAGTATGAGTTCAAAGATGTTAAAGAAGTAGTTAGCTTGCATTGACCATGATTTATGACTTATGCTTTAAACTCTTTCATGTGATGTTTAACTTGGTCAATTGCGTCCCTTTTTAGCATGTTTTAAATGTTTTATGCATAGCTATCATACTTGATACATTGTTTTGTACTAATGCATACTCTTGCCTACATCTTTCCCAAATGTAGGGTTTGACAGACAGGTATCCGAGTCTCGTGTCTAGTTGTTGAGTTCGTCATTTCCCGAGCTTTGGTGAGCCTCATGCTTCGAGGATGAAATTATATTTTTAGTTTATTCCTTGTATTTCCCTTTTGGACATGATGTATGGGCTAGGTCCAATTTCATTCTATTGTATTAGATGGCTATGTTGACACAAGAGTTTATACTTCCACTTTTCGTTTATAAAATGTTTTGGACTTAGACTATTAATATACTCCTATTGTTCTATTTCTTATGTTATGAGACTGAGTGGCTTGTATGGAGTCCTTCGGGGTTCTATACGCCATGTTATATCTAGGGGGTACCCCTGGGTCGTGACAAACTTGGTAATCATATCACAAGGTTTAGAATGGTCCGAGGATGTCTTATATGCCACATCTAGTAGAGTCTTTTTCATGAGTGTGAAGCGCGCCATATTTATGAATGAGAAGCTACAAGATGATTAGGAACTTCACTTCTTTCATTACTCTTAAGTCGTGCGAGTGAGTTTAACTCTGTAAGTTCTCTCTCATAATCCTTATCCTATGTTCTTTAGGATATGGCTACCCGAAGAGCATATGCTAGAAAGTATGCGAGGGATAATGTGGAACAAGAAGCTCATCCCCAAGCTCCTCAAGTTCCAGTCGATCCTTTGGTCGAGCATGTTTCTAATGTGGAGTTTAGGGCTGCTTTACAAGTGTTGGCTCAAGCAGTTACAACCCAAGACAATAGAGAGGTTGTGGTTCCCGCAAGCTCAAATGTGAATTCGGCAGCTTCAACAGTGAGAGACTTCACAAGGATGAATCCTCCGGAGTTTTATGGTTCTAAAGCTGAGGAAGATCCTCAAGAGTTTATTGATAAGATCTATAAGATTTTGATGATCATGGGAGCTACGCCGGTGGAAAAGGTGAAGTTGGTCGCTTATCAATTGAAAGGTGTGGCTCAAGTGTGGTATAACCAATGGAAGAAAGGGAGACCAGAAGATGCGGGTCCTCTTGATTGGGAGAAGTTTAAGGCCGTGTTTCTTGATAGATTTTTTCCCCTTGATATGAGGGAATATAAGGTGCTAGAGTTCATTAACCTTCGACAAGTGAGTATGAGTGTGAGAGAATATTCTCTAAAGTTCACTCAATTGTCTAACTATGCTCCATCAATGGTTGAGGATTCAAGGGCTAGAATGAGTAAGTTTATATCGGGTATGTTTGAAATGGTGGTTAAAGAATGCCGAACCGTAATGCTCATCCGTGATATGGACATCTCCCGTCTAATGGTGCATGCACAATAAATTGAGGAGGAGAAATTCAAGGAAAAGTCTAGGGAGGAAAAAAGGGCTAAGATCGGTAATGGTAATTTCTCTAATGCAAGGTACGATGGACAAGGTCGTCCAAGATTTCGACAAAGGTTTTCCGGTCAAGGTTCCTCCAATGCTCCTCCTAAGTTCAACCAAGATAGGATGTCTAATCCTAAGCCCCAAGGAGGTAATGGTAGTGAATCTTCATTGCCAAGGTCTAATTGCAATAATTATGGAGGGAAGCGTGATGGTAAGTGCGTAGCCGGCTCGAATAGTTGTTATGGTTGTGGTAAAAGTGTTCACAAGATGAGGGATTGTCCAATGCTTATAGCTAAGGGGAGAGAGGGAAAACAAGCTCCTACTAGTAGTGCGGGTTCTAATGCTCCTAAGCAAAACCGCTTCTATGCTCTTCACACTAGAGGTGAACAAGAGAGTTCTTCGGATGTGGTTACCGGTATGTTGAAAGTTTTCCAACTTGATGTATATGCTTTGCTTGATCCCGGTGCTACTTTGTCTTTTGTGATGCCATATGTGGCTATGAGGTTTGATGTGCTTCTCGATGTGTTGTTAGAACTTTTTTATGTCTCTACTCATGTAGGTGATTCTGTGGTGGCTAAGAGGGTCTATAGAAAGTGTCCCATTTCCTTGTCCCATAGAGTCACTCTTGTTGACTTAGTAAAGCTTCACATGTTAGATTTCAATTTTATCTTGGGTATGGATTGGCTGCACTCATGCTATACTTCTATCGATTGTAGAACTCGTGTAGTCAAGTTTCAGTTCCCAAATGAGCCTATCCTAGAGTGGAAGGGGAGAAATTCTATGGCTAAGGGTCAGTTTGTCTCTTATCTTAAAGCTAGAAAGATGATTTCTAAGGGTTGCTTTTACCATCTAGTAAGGGTGAGGGCTGTAGATTCTAAAACCCCTTCTCTTGAGTCGGTCCCTGTTGTCAATGAGTTTTCGGAAGTGTTTCCAGATGACTTACCCAATATTCCTCCCGAGGGGGAAATAGACTTTGGGATTGACCTTCTCCCAGATACACAACCTATCTCTATTCCTCTTTACCGTATGGCTCCGATAGAACTTAAGGAGTTGAAAGAACAGTTGAAGGACTTGTTGGATAAAGGTTCATCCGATTGAGTATCTCTCCATAGGGTGCTCCAGTTTTGTTCATTAGAAAGAAGGATGGTTCTCTTTGTATATGCATCGACAGTTGAACAAAGTGACTATTAAGAGCAAGTATCCGCTCCCAAGGATTGATGATTTGTTTGACCAACTTCAAGGGGCAAGTTATTTCTCTAAGATCGATCTCCGATCGGGTTATCACCAATTAAGGGTGAAATATACTGACATTCTAAAGACGGCTTTTCAAACTCGGTATGGTCATTATGAGTTCTTAGTGATGTCGTTTGGGTTGACTAATGCTCCGATGGCGTTTATGGACTTGATGAATAGGGTGTTTAGACAATACCTTGACATGTTTGTGATCGTGTTCATTAATGATATTTTGATCTACTCACGGAGTGAGGATGAACATATTGATCATTTAAGGATCGTGTTGCAAATCCTTAAGGACCAACAACTTTTTGCAAATTTTAGTAAATGTGAATTTTGGTTAAGGTCCGTAGCTTTCCTTGGTCACATTGTTTCAAGCAAGGGTATTGAGGCATATCCTAAGAAGATGGATGCAGTCAAGAGTTGGCCTAGACCTCTAACTCTCTCGGATATTAGAAGTTTCTTGGGTTTGGCCGGTTACTATATAAGGTTTATTGAGGGTTTCTCTTCAATTGCCTCTCCTTTGACGGCTTTGACTCAAAAGAAGGCTAAGTTCATATGGTCGGAAGCATCTGAGAAGAGTTTTCAAGAGTTGAAAGATAGACTTACTTTCGCTCCAGTGTTGACCTTACCGGAAGGAACAAATGGTTTTGTGGTTTATTGTGATGCCTCGAGAATTGGTCTAGGGTGTATGCTAATGCAAAATGGGAAAGTTATTGCCTATGCCTCAAGAAAACTTAAAATCCATGAGAAGAATTACCCTGGTCACGACCTTTATCTAATGGCGGTCATTTTTACCTTAAAGATTTGGAGACACTATTTGTACGGAGTACATGTAGATGTGTTTACCGATCACAAGAACTTGCAATATCTGTTTAATAAAAAAGATTTGAATATTCGCCAAAGAAGGTTGCTTGAGTTATTGAATGATTACGACATGAGTGTCCTTTATCATCCCGGTAAAGCTAATGTGGTAGCGGATGCTTTTAGTCGGTTGTCTATGGAAAGTGTTGCTAATATTGAAGAAGAAAAGAAAGAGTTGGTTCGAGATGTTCATAGATTGGCTCGATTAGGTGTTCAACTAGTGGACTCTACCAAAGGTGGTGTTATGGTTCACAATGGTTCTGAATCGTCTTTTGCGGCGGATGTGAAAGCCAAGCAAGATCTTGATCCAATTTTGGTAGAATTGAAAGAGGCGATGCTTAAGAAATTCATTGAGGCATTCTCCCGGAGGGGAGATGGTTTCTGTAAATACCAAAGTCATTTATGTGTTCCAAATATGGATGACTTGAGGGAACAAATTTTGACAGAAGCTCCTAGTTTGCTGTATTTTATTCACCCGGGAGCCACCAAGATGTACCATGATTTACGAGAAGTCTATTAGTGCAATAGGATGAAGAAGGATATTGCGGGGTTTGTGGCTAAGTGTCCAAATCGCCAACAAGTGAAGGTTGAGCATCAAAAACCGGGAGGTTTATCCCAAGATATTAGCATTCCTACTTGAAAGTGGGAAAACTTGAATATGGACTTTATTGTTAGTTTGTCTCACACTCGGCGACAACATGACTCAATTTGGGTGATAGTAGATCGAATGATGAAATCGGCTCATTTCCCTCCCGTAATATCCTATTCGGCGGAGGACTATGCCAAGTTATACTTAAGAGAAATGGTAAGGCTACATGGAGTGCCTTTGTCCATTATTTTCGATCGTCGTACCCAATTCACTTCTTAGTTTTGGAAGTCATTCCAAAAAGGGCTTGGCACTAAGGTTAAGCTTAGCACGACTTTTCATCCCTAAACAATGGGCAAGCGGAGCGCACGATCCAAACTTTGGAAGACATGTTAAGGGCTTGCGTGATCGATTTTAAAGGAAATTGGGATGACCATTTGCCATTGATTGAGTTTGCTTACAATAACAATTATCACTCAAGTATCGATATGACTCCATTTGAGGCCTTATATGGTAGGAGGTGTAGATCTACCATAGGATGGTTTGAGGTGGGTGAAGTCGCCATAATAGGTCCCGAGCTAGTTCATGAGGCTATTGAGAAAGTTTGACTCATTAGAGAGAGGTTGAAAATGACTTAAAGTCGACAAAAGTCTTATGCCGATGTGAGAAGAAGGATCTAGAATTTGAGGTCAACAATTGAGTTTAATTTAAAATCTCACCTATGAAGGGTGTGACGAGGTTTGAAAAGAAAGAGAAGCTTAGTCCCCGGTATGTAGGCCCATATCAAATTTTGAAACGTGTTGGTAAGGTTGCTTATGAGTAAGATTTGTCAAATGAGTTGGCAACCGTGCATCCCGTTTTCCATGTCTCTATGCTTAAAAAGTATGTTGGAGATCCAACATCCATAGTTTCTCTAGAAGGGTTAGGGGTTGATGAGAGCCTCTCATATGAGGAAGTTTCGGTTAAGATTCTAGACCGGCAAGTTAAGAGATAGAGAAACAAGGAGATAGCTTCCGTTAAGGTTTTGTGGAGGAATCAATTAGTTGAGAGTGCTACTTGGGAGGCCGAGTCCAATATGATATCCCGGTATCCTCATTTCTTTCCTTCTACTCCTATTCTTGCTTGAGGTAATGAGTTCCTCTTTAGTTGTGCTTGTTTTGGGAGTCATGTGTTTTTATGTATTTCCATGATTTCTTTATGATTATGCATATTCATGAAAACTTGTGTTTTGAAAGAAAATGAGTTTATATGATTGATTTTCCTCATGTTGTTGTGCATTGAGTATGATTTGCCTATAAACTTCATGAGATGAATTGATGAACATGCATTAGCTATGCTTTTTTAGAGTAAATTGCACAGAGGCTCCATGAGATTGTGTTGAGCATGCTTTTAGCTTGGAGAAGGTAGTTCCTCCTTGAACATGAGAAATGTTGAGAAGTTTTTGAGAATTCATGCATATTGGGTTGTTAGATGTACTTCCTACTTCCTTATGTTGCATTTGAGTATGTTGAGCTTGGAGTTGATGTTTCCTCCTTATTTATGTGCATTACATGCATAATGGGCTGATAGAGTTAGTTCACCCCTCTTATGATGCTTGAAGAGCATCCTAGTTTGGATTCAATAGTTCCTCCTTGGTTGTGTGCATGGCATCGTAGGTTGGGTTGTTAGTTCCTCTCCTACTCTTTTACAACCAATTTAAATCTCATTCGAGGACGAATCGTCCCAAGGGGTCCCCCTTATTCAAAAAAACCAAATAGCAGATTTCCAGAAAGTTGCAAGTGCCAAACCACGCCAGTCACCCACAGCCCATGGATTGGACCACGGACCGTAGGTGTGATTCGAGGTTGGCCTGCCTAGGTAGGGTTCAAGGGTCCAGGACCACAACGCGACCCAAGGGCCGTAGGTCAGACTACGGTCCGTGGTTCGAGACCCCAAAATCAGACTTGCTGACCATGATCGATAATCCACCAGGATGGGCCGTGGTTAAGACCACGGTCCGTCTACTGGGGTCCGTGGATGGGCTGCTGGCAGTTATTTTTAAGGGCAGTTGAGTCCTTTCCTAATTAATTAATTTCTATACTGTCGTTTTTCCTACATGTAAAACCGCTATATAAGTCTTTTTATCCCCAAATTCACCCCATTTATTTTATTCTTCCAAATTCCCAAAAGAAAACCAATTCCTCTCAAATATTCTCTCTCTAGAAACTTAAAGAAGAAGAAGAAGAAGGATTCACCTAGGGTTTCAAGATAAGGTTCCAATTTCTCCATTGAAGGCTAGATTTTGGACTCAAGGTATGATAGTTTTTATCCATGGATTCCTTTTATCCATGAAGTTCCTAAATCTCTCTATTTCAAAAGGTAGAATTCCCTAATTGAGTTAGGGTTTTCATCAATTATCATGGGTTCTCTTTAATATTGATTTAAATGAGTTAATTATGATCTTCTATGCATGAATTGATGAATTGCAATATTTGTTTGATGAATTCCCCTTTGAACCCATGTGATCCCTATGTTTTCAAGTTATGAACCCTAAGCTGAGGGATTTTGATCTTCAAGGAAGAGTTTAATGAAATTGAGTATGTATTACTAGTCTTACATGAATTTATGATGAAATCCATATCTAACCCATGATTTCTAAGAGTGGATGAGTGAAATTGGATTTTGACCTCAAGGAGGTGAATTATGGACTTATGCATTGTTTTATGAAATCTATGCAAATGTTTTTATGGGTGCTTTGAGAGTAAAATATCAATTATGATGATGTTGTGTTGTGAAAGGATATTCTCACTAAAACACATACAAGCTTGATGTGAAAGGTTTTCTCACATAGAAAGGATTCTTAGGTTGAAAGGTTTTCTCACCTAATTGAATCAATAAAGACTAGGAGCTATCTTAATGAAACTAGCTTGAATCGCGGTAGGCCAAGGGCACCCTTTTATGAGTAATGAAGTCAAGTAAGAATTGACTATTCCGTGGGAATTTATGCTTAGCACCGAGTGGATATTGATAGTGAGATGAAAGCTCTCCCGTAATAGAGGCCGGGTTTCCAAAGTAACCTCATGTGATGGAAGCTCCCACGTAGTAGGGGCCGGATTTCTAGTAGCATTCTCCTTATCCCATAACTATGTGCCCACATAGGTTGATTAGCTAGTGGATCCACTTAAGCTAGAAGTTCAGGGTTCTACCTTAAGGAAGTAGAACAACCTCTTTTCAGTGTGGGATAGATACCGGATTTCATGTTATAGCTCACATGGTCTCATGTCGGTTAAGGCTAATTCCCACAAGTAATAATGAATTAAGGTTACTCAAGGAGTATCAAGTATGAGTTCAAAGATGTTAAAGAGGAAGTTAGCTTGCATTGACCATGATTTATTACTTGTGCTTTATAACTCTTTAAGAGAGTTGACTACTGTTTTATTGCTAAGTAGATATTCATGATGTTCTTAAAATCGTAAATAGTTGTTTTCCTCGGTACTTTGATGACCATATTTGTTTCAAGACTTCTATAAAGTTAGTTAAAAACATGGTTAAGCCTTAAGTATATGCTAGAATCAGTTTTGTTCAAATTCATGGTATGTTTTTAGTTTTCAAATAGTAGTGAGAGATGAACTTCCTATTTTTCCAACTCCTTTACCTTAGCATTTTACTCAATATATTGGCTTCCTGCAGGTTCGGTCTTATCATTTGTTTGAATCCCGACTAATATACATTATTTATGAGCTATGTGTGTTTTCTATGATTAAACTCGTTCAACTTTCCTACTAAATCTCTGTTAGCTGTGATAGAGATGTAACATTAGTCTGCTTTTCTCCTAGTCTTTTAATTTTATTTTGAGTGTTGGTAATAAGTATGAATAGAGTATTTGAGTAAAATGTATGGAGTTCTGTAGAATTATTATTATTTTTTTCTTTCAAACCATGTCTATAGAGTTCTTGTATATAAGTAGCTACTTTTGTATGATTTTTTTAAAAACATTTATTGGTTTTACTACTCATGTAAGTTTTATTTTTAGTTTAGCCTAAATCCTAGAGTGAATTCTCAAAGGAAGCATGAGATAAATATATTGGTTTATGATCTTGGATTCTAGCATGATTCGTCGTTTGTTTACTTCGTATTTTTTACTTCTTCCTTTTGCCGTCGTTTGAGAATTGTATTTTATCCGCTTCCTCTTTTCTCTTATTTTTGCATGAACGGTGGAACCGCAATGAGTTTCATACCGAGACTCGGCATCATCTTTAGACTTGGAGTGCACATTATATTACTCCTTCACTCGCGTCTCCCGCATCCTTCGAAACTTCCATGTATTAGATTAAATTTCTAATGTCACTTTCTTTGGTTCACTTCTTGGATGATTGTTTATTTTGTATTAACCATGTTGATTTTCTTTTAACATTCTAATAGGCACTTAGGTTTATTTAACAATGTAGGATTTATAGATGGAGTTAACAGTAAAACTAGTGGCTAATGACTTTTTTCTTAATGAGGTTCAATTTATAAATGACCCCTTTTCAAAATGAAGTTTTTTAAACTTGTGCTGATTCTTTACTCCATCTCAAACAACTGTTACTATTTTTTTAAAAAAATTAATGAAAGGGTAGATTATAATTTTCTGATTTTTTTATGCGTGATCAGATTTGCTCATTATTTAAATTAAAGTTTGTTTACACTTTTTCACAAGTTTAGCTTTAAGAGCATTTACTTTTTATAAGTATTAAATGATAACTAGTTTTTTTTCAAATTGGTCACTATTTTTAGCTAATTTACTAATTTAAGTTTGATCGGTTAACCGTTTTAATATGGATCTTAAAGGATTCCTTACCCCTTCCCTTTAGGATTAATTGAACTCTTATCTTAGAATCTCTAATTGGTTAGAAAACCTTAAAATGGAGTCAATTTGAAAATTTAGGTGTCCTTAAACATCCTTGTAATAGTTTGGTGCGACTTCTTAATTTATTTAATTTAGAATTCACCAATATGTTGTACACTAATTTGACCACGGTTAAAATGGGTATAACAGCATACCCTTGCATACATCTTTCCCAAATGTAGGGTCCGACAAACAGGTTTCCGAGTCTCATGGCTAGTTGTTGAGTTCGCGATTTTCCGAGCTTTGGTGAGTCCTCATGCTTCGAGGACGGAGTTATTGTTTTACTTTCTTTCTTGTATTTCCCTTTTGGACATGATGTATGGGCTAGACAAAATTTCATTCTATTGTATTAGATGGCTATGTTGAGACATGAGTTTAGACTTCCGCTTTTCGTTTATAAAATGTTTTGGACTTGAAATATTATTTTACTCTTATTGTTCTATTTCTTATGTTATGAGAGCTAAGTGACTTGTATGGAGTCCTTCGGGGTTCTATATGCCATGTTACATCTAGGGGGTACCCCTGGATCGTGACACTTGTTATGTCTTCTCCTAGTCACAAGAATCCAGCCTTCATCACCATCTATATCAACTTGAGGTTTGTCTTGATCCAATGAATCTCGAGCCCAATGTGATAGAAATTTAGTTAGAACTAGCCTTCTCATCATCAAGGACAATCTTCTTTTCGTTCACTTATCGCATAACATGTACTCCATCCTTAAAGAAAATATTTTTCAAGAGGGTGACTCACAAGTCTATGATACTTGCAATAATTTGGGTCATCAATTTTTCCAACTTCATTAGGCCGCTTCATCTTTGGCAACTCAATTAGCTTTAACTCGAGCAACTCATCAAAAATCTCAGAAATGTCAGAATCCAAGAAGGGTATTCTTTTTCTTACATCTCCCTCAAGGTCAGCTTTTGATTCGCATGCGCTTGAAAAGTCATTTTCAATTGCTTCTTGCTTTCCTTCGTAGTGAACATCACAGGCGAAACATTGACATTCATGGATTCTTTGTTGTCATTCCTGGAAACAAATTTGCTCCATCTCTTGTGTTCATGCTTGTTCCTTCTTATGCAAGGATCACGGACAAATGTCATATATTTTCCAGCAGAGGACATGCTCAACTCCATATCATAAGCGCGAATAACTAGATCTTCAAAATATTTTGGCTTTATTCCTTGTAAGATGTAAAGAAGTTCCCAATGCATTCCTTGGATACACATTTCTATTGCAGAAGCTTCACTAAGCTTATTTGCAATTTAGGCTCATGTTTCTCCATCGATTTATAAAATCTATAACCGGTTCATCCTTCCTTTAGCAAGTATTCGTGAGTTCTAAAATACTCACCGTATGCCTTGTGCTATAAAAACGATTGAGAACTCATGTTCTAGTTGTTCCCAACTATTGATAGAATTGGGCTCGAGATTCGTGTACCAATCAAAGACATTTTATAATTTTAAAGAGCGAACGAACTTCTTGACAAGATGATCTCCATCGATTCTAGTATTATTACATGTCTCCACAAAGTGTGCAACATGTTGCTTCAAATTTCCTTTACCCTCAAACTATTGAAATTTGGGAGGTTGATAATCGGCAGACATAATGAAGTTATCAATTCTTGCAGTGTATGACTTGGCATACATATGAGAAGAATTGGTAGAGACTTCATACTTATCTTTGATTGTACCTTCAATGAACTCCTTCAAGCGATCGAGTAGGATCATTCCTTTAGATGAAACTAACATCTCCTTGATAAGCAGTGCTTGCTTCACATGATTTTTGATCTCTTGAACTTCAACGCCCTTTTCCGGAGCATGACATGCTTCTCCATCTAAAAGGCCTTCCATCCTATGAATCAACTTAATAATTCAAGAATCTTGGTGGTATACATTCTTTGTCAATCCTTCAACAAACTTTGTCAGATTTGCAAGTTGTTCCTCAATGGAAGATATCTGAGATATCAAGCGAATCTTTCATCTGGAGGAGTGAAATACGCTTGGTACTCTTTTCCTTAACCATGGTTTTGTCCCAATAAGATTTTCTTGGTAAGGTTTTAATGAGGCAACATTCAAGGCGTATTATGAGATGTGTGTACTCCTTTTTCTTCACTAGGCCTTTTACCACCGACTTTTTCCTAGTAAGGTTTTAATGAGGCACATCATATATAGACATTCAATGAGGAGTGTTATAAATTCATTGAATGCATGGATTGTCCATTGAGTTAATCCATGAACTACTTATTCATATTCCCTAGGTTCTATGAACCTTTTTGGATAAGAATATATCTGTTTATATGACAACTTTTGGAGTGATTTCTCAACCTATAAATATTGTTGTTCTTTCACCATTGTAAAGACATATGAAGACATTTGAATAAGATGATCTCTACATTCTACTCCCCATATCTTTAGTCTATATTGTTTGTGGTATATTACTTATGTTTTAAAATATTGACTATTTTTTCCTTGATATAATTATTTATTTTATTTTTAATATCTCAAAAATCTTTACATTCAATTATTAAACTTTTCACCTCCCACTATAATATAATTATATTAATGTCTTATATAAAAAACCTAACAAGTCATTTCTTTAATTTCATTTCAATTGTTTACCAGTTACCACATTCTTTACTTTGCAATTTATTCCTATTTTTCTCATTGAATCAATACGTGCTTCCCTCATTATTTTGGGTCAAAAAGTCTAAAGACAACAATTTAAATTCTCTTAAATCATAATTATTTTTATCCTATTTATTGTATCACTAATTATTCGTTTATTCGTGATAATTACAGATCAGGTAAACCTTTTAGTCTCCCCCATCTTCTTCTTTTCCCATGAATTTATATAAACTTCATTTAATTTACAAGTTTTCTAGGACTCCCATTTCTTTAGGAGCTATTATCGAGGCTTCCTAGAGTCTATTAATGGAGTAATGTTGCAGTTTTTTTTAATCTATACAAGAAGTTTAAGGGTAAGGAGCAGCAAGCAGATGCCAATGTGCTCTTTCATTTTGATTTTTCCTATTTGTAGGTTGTCATATAATAATAATAATAATAATAATAATAATAATAATAATAATAAGCATTTTTTTCAGACTCTTTTACTTCATGATTTACTATTGAGTCCATATTAGTATCTTTTTATCTAATTATGTTACTATCGATATATTGTTTAGTCATGAATCATTTCAGGGGATATAAGGGCTATGAAGAGGGATTTGGAGAATAGAGAAGTGGCTGTGGTGCATACCTATAGAGAAGGGTATAAGCTAGCTGATTTTTTTTAATCTAACATAGCTTCTAATTTTGCAGGTCCACAATTGATTCACTTTAATAATTTCAGGAGTTATCAACACAAGCTATAACCATTCTTAACATGGACAAAGCAAGCATACCAAATATTAGGACAAAGAAGGGGCAACATAACCATTTCAACAACATCATTACAAGTCACAGTCTTAACAAAAAGGGTCAAGGAACTGCTACTCCAAGATACTACGGAAGAGCTGAAATTTACACAAATTAAGCCAAGCAGGGAGATTATTGGGTCAAGGTAGGTCTGGCAAGGGGATCGGGACAGCCCGACCCGGTCCGATACTGGCTCGAGACCCGTCTCGCCAGTCCTGATCCCGTGTGGTGAACTGGGTTGGGGTGATAGGGGACTGGGGATGGGACGGTTCACAATTCTGTCACGGTCGACCCGACCTGGTCTTGCCCGGTCCCGTCCCGGCTGAACTGACCGGTCTCGTGGACAATTTTATTTTTATTTTTATTTTGAAAAATCTAGTCGTTGGGGACCATTGGGGCAACGACTAGTGGGCCTCCCAATGGCTATATCATATTTTTAAAGTGTATTTTCACCTTCCAAACACCCCCTATATGCCCTGCTCTTTAAACTATTATTTTAATCCTAAAGTTACATAAAATATATTTTAGTCCACTTTTTATATTATAAATACCATTTTATCCTTCACTATTTCTCACAAATTATCTACTCTCTCATCTATATTCTATATTCTCTCATTCTTGAATATTGATTCCACTTAATTCTCAATTCTAAATTCTCAATTTATGTCATAATATTTATATTTCAATTAATATCATAATATTTATAATTCAATTTATTTATATTTTTATATTGTTGCCATCAAGTATTCAAGTTACAAGATACAAATTACAACTTACAACAATATTTTTGGAGCAAGTTTCAAGAATTGGTTATAACCGTCTGCTATTAACGATATTAGGCTATCTTTTGTATTGATCAAATGTTAGTTAGGTGTAGGAATGATAATAGGGCGAGTGAGCTTCTACGTAGGTGGGTTCTAACAAATATTTTAAAATCTTAATGCAGGGTTTCGGGTATTTCATTTTTACTGAACAAATTTGAACTCTTCGGGAAGATCCGATTTTGATTCTGAAAATTTATAGACCCACATTGCAGATATTTATGATTTATTACCTTATATTCTCCTATTCATAGAAATATGGTTATATACAATATGCCCTCCAGTAGACTTATGGAACTCATTTGATATGAGTGAATTAAAAACAGGTAAGCAATTTTAATAAAAAAAAATGAATTAATTAACAAATCGGATATGAGTTTTAAAAAAATTAATCAATACAATTAGACTCACTTTATAATTTTAATGTACACCATAAAAATGTTTCCTTTTTCTAAATAAATACTTATGTGGAGCAGGACGAGTTAAATTTTTTACGGGTTAAGCTGCACCCACCGCATTGTCATCCCTAGTTAGGTGCCTTATGCGAAGAGTTGTAAGATGGATAAAGGGCCAATACATTTTAACTCTATATTTGAGGAGAATGTAATTATTTGAGTGCATTTGAAAATATGTATGAGTGTATTAATTATTTCTATTTGATATTCTATTTATGTTTTGAACTACATTTTCTAAGTGTAGAATTTTCTCTTGATTATGATCGTACACGAAAATTTGAGTTATAAATTTGATTTTGTATTTGAGAGGAATGAACAAAAGAAAGGTTGTTTTGTGATAACGAGGCAAATGCATTTTAGTGTGATGACTTGATTATTACTTTGATTAACTTGGTGTTTGAGCACTTGCAATGAAAGTTAAATTTTTGGCAATTCATATGTTTTGGATTAATTGTTGGTACGAATTAAAGTCGCATATTTATACATAAAATGGACTTTTAGAATTAAGTCCCTTAATTATATTTTTGGATGTTTTGAATTATTCAAGGATAAACAATAGCTTATATTTGGAGGATTGATAAGTTGATATTAGTATTACACTTTTTGCTTATATGTTCTATAAAAGGCCATTTAATAAGTTGATATTAGTATTACACTTTTTGCTTATATGTTCTATAAAAGGCCATTTAATATAATTTACTTCTATTTTATAGGTTTATGTGATTTAGAAGTGATCGGAAAAAAACCCCAATGAAAACAAGTCAAAATGGAGCTCAAATGAATAGTTTAAGACCTAATTACCTTTTTCCTTCGATTTTCATTATTACAAATCCTATCATAAATTGTACCTCGGATACATGTATTTGTTGCGGTCAAATACATGTATCTATGTATCTGAGATACATGTTAGGTAGATACATATCATTTAGTGAGTCAAATTAAGGGATATAACTGCAAGTCATTAACAAAGGAGAAAATCACTTGTAATAACTTCTGAGAATATAACATATCATGTCTCCTAAAATAAATTAAAACAATCAAAATCCTTCCATTCCTTTTGGCGATTCAACAAAGTTTACATTTCTTTTTCTCCTTGATTGTACGACCTCAAATACATATAATTAAATGTACTTAAATAAGAAATGTAATTGAAATAAATGATATAAGGATGAAATCACACATATAACAATTTTAGAGTATATCAGAGTATTACAACTCCTAATTTTTTCAAAACATTCGAAATCCTTCCAATTTTTTAGACAATCAACAAACTTTACACTCCCCTGAAATTCTTCTTAAATATTTTTGAGCCTTTTTGGTTCAACAATGGTGGATATCATTGTGTTGTTAAGATCATGTATATGCGATTTAATGGTAGATGCATATACATGTTCAAACACTCCATGATACAACTCAAATCTTAATTAAGATTGCTACTTATTGAATATACATGTTTCTGATAATGAATCTTCTATTTAAAAAAAAACTCGATACAAGACTAAATTAACATTGCTACTTATTGGATACACATGTATCTAATAATAAATCATCTATCAAATAAAACTAGATACAAGAAATGTAAAATAACATTATCAGATACATGTCATTATATCGGATATAAAACAAGATTCAGAACATTTGAAGTTGAGATACATAACATTAATTTTAGATACATATAGAAGAAACCATGTTTAATCCTTCTATCTCTGTCGCCGCCTACGATGAAAACGATTAGTTAATAGAAATACAACACACCACCATAAATTTATCAAAAATTGACTTGAAAAATCCATAGAATCCATGGCTTCGATGATAAAGATTTGTGGAGTCTTCGACGATGAATATGAACTGTTTTGGCTGATCCATCGATTAACTTGGAGAGCTTTGTTTGTAACAATTACTTTGATTTGGTCTCGTTAGGAAGGAACAATATAATATATATAATAAAGTTTGGGTTCAAGAGATTTTGTCGGCCATGGTGATCGATCAGGGGCGGACCTAGGTGGACCCTAGGGGGTTCACCTGAACCCCCTCGTCAAAAAGTTACACTATATATATATATATATATATATATATAGCGTCAAATTCTGATTTTATTTGTATATATATTAAAATAAACCCCCTGAAAATAAAGTACAGGCTTGACTCAGTGGATAAGATGTTCAAGAAATTCGCCTAGGTCATGGGTAGGGCTGGCAAGGGGACAGGGACGGGACGGGACGGGGGACCAATTGGCCGAGATTTTGGGGGGACCGGGATTGGGGGGATAAAAAATTGTCCCATCCCGTCCCACTATATATACGGGATGGGACGGGGTTTGGCGGGACGGGATGGGACGGGACGTGGGATTTTTTTTTTTATATGTTTATTTATTTGTATTGAAATTATATGTTATTGAATAGCATTTTTAGCTAATAAAAAATGTTTAAGTTTTCAAATTTCAAATTTCAAGTTTCAAATTTCAAATTTGAGAAGTTCAAATTTGTATTTTAAATATTTTAAAAGAATTTAACTTGAAATAGTGATGTAGTCTTTTGTTTTGACTTTTGATTTAATACAAAAAACAATAAAATATTAAAAGTTACAATTTACAAATATTAGTGGAATTAGTATTTTAAAATTAAAAT
>JAJOOR010017283.1:0-36793 GCA_036250505.1 Solanum acaule
TTAGTCCCTATTTCCCGTTAATTAATGTTGAATGTACTTCCGCGACCGATGAAGTGTGATGACAAGTTTGAGAGGCTTGTTTGGGGTTCCTCATTCGCCATGTCACGTCTAGGCCCTAGGCTTGGGTCGTGACACAAACTTCATTCTTGGGGTTACCCATAGTGTCACTAGGCAACCCCCTTGTTGTCTCTGGTTTAAATGAGACGAAATCTGACCCATCTGGGTCTCCAACTGTTTGATAGAGACAGAGTGAGAGGTAACTGTTTGGCTAAGGGTCGACAAATCTTCCTTCATCTCTTTCAAAATTTTATCGGAACCCTTAACTTTGTTTAGAATATGAGAAAGCATATCCTCAGACCGACCACCCTCAGAATCCTTTGGCCTTTGACGCTCGTGGGGAGGAATATACATGTCCTTCTCCCCATCTCTTTCTTTTCAAGTGGGGTTACGATCCCTCCACTCTCTATCACATCTCTCCAGCCTTTCTCCCTGTTCTAACCTTGGTTACCACCCTGCCTTGGGTAGTTAGCACGAAAACCTCCACCTTGGTTAGATAGGAAGTTCACCTCTTGATTATACAATGCTTCAAACTTGGCATCTTCGGGGTTTACACACCCGAAACCCACAACATTGACACTTCTAGTACCAGCTCCCATGACATTTTTGGACAAAATGTCAAGTTATGTCATGATCTTTTCCATGTTCTGATCCCTCTCTTGGTCTTTCTCAAGCTGCTCCTTCGTTAATTTAAACGTTAGAGGGGAGACCTGATCTTCACGGGTATACCGAGCCAGATTAATTGTGGTCATACCATCCACAAGTTGGGTTGCTATAATGTAAGGTTATTGCATCAAACCTCCCGGAGAAAGTAGGTCAGCTACACCCTTGTTTACCGAATCAAGGCTTCGATAAATATAATGCAACAAAACATTGTCGGGCAAACCATGAGTTGGGCATTGCAGCACCAAGTTCTTGAATCGTAGACAAGTCTCATGAATTGGCTCACCCTCCAAACGCTTGAAGCTTTGGATGTCATCCCGAAGTGTCATCATCTTTGAAGGAGGGAAAAATCACACTTGAAATGCGGTAACAAGCTCATCCCACGAAGTGATTGATTATCTTGGAAACTCAGCCAACCACTAACATG
Organism: Solanum acaule; assembly: GCA_036250505.1. Taxonomy (NCBI): domain Eukaryota; kingdom Viridiplantae; phylum Streptophyta; class Magnoliopsida; order Solanales; family Solanaceae; genus Solanum; species Solanum acaule. The sequence goes on from JAJOOR010017283.1 coordinate 1,148, forward strand.
TTTCTCCCATTAAAGAAAATGGGAACAACCCCAACCGGACCGACTCTTGGAATATGTTCTTGAAGGAGAAGGGCCCACAAATGTCAACAAAGTTTCTTATGTCCTTATGGGGATTCTCATGAGCCAACTCACCAAACAACCATTTCAACTGCAAGAGCTGCAACATGATACTTATAATTTGGAACACATCGTTCCCTTCAGCTGGAGGCAAGCGAATGGAACCAATTCCACCTATTAGATGAGGGTCATTTACATTAGGCTCATTGACATGTTGAGGTTGCTGATGTCATCTTGGTGGCCCACTTAGGTACCATTGCTTTTGTTGACACTTATTTCCTCTGTTTAAAACACCAACACACAAACCAAAACTAAAAGTAAGTAGATTCAACTATGACTAAAAAGAACAAAATTCAACCTAACCAAAGAATCATAACCAACACCACTCCCCGGCAATGGTGCCATTTTGATTAATAACGTTTCAAAGACACTTCATCCAATTCTAAGAGTCAACGATCGTTAGTCAGTATAATAAACCAACTAAATGAGTTGGGGTCGAATCCCACAAGGAGTGGTACGTGTTTAAGATTCAATAGTAAAGTGCTAACATGTTCAAATAAGTCAAAGGAATAGACATTATCTAATAAAAACATAATTCAAATCAGGGGGTGACACGAATGTCAAATAAGGGGGGTTTGGTTTTAATTATCAACTACATCAGCAGCAAATAACATGAAATAACAATAATGAGACGGGTTCTTGGGATGTGATTCAATTATAGGCTAACATAGACAAATGGGTAATTGCAACTGTTAGGAAATTGTTGTATATTAGTGAATAAGCTAGACTATAGAGGGGTAAACATTCTCTCGAACAATTTACTCCGAATCAAGTTGATTTCTCTCAAACATCGACAAGCATGCAAAATAAGAACAACCTACGCTTTAGTCCATTCAGTCTCACGAGATGAATGTGTAGAAAAAGGTTTAGGATTCACTCTTTCGAGCTGAACCCATGACAATCCAATACCCATAAATCATCAATCAATAATCTTTGTTTTAAAAGCTCTCTCCCGAGCAAGACAAAAACACGAAGGTAGAACTGCATTTGCAACTATAATTCTTTAAATTAAACCACACTTAATGATTGAAATCTCTTCTAAACAGCATTTAAACTAACAGTTAGCAATACTCATAAGTTAAATTAGCCCATAATCACATAATGACATCCCAACAATTGGGGTTTTAGCTAGACATCATCAAAAGATAAAAATCATTACCAAATTGCGTTTCCATCAACTGGGTAAGATTAATTTCATCCTTACAATGGTCCAAATTAAAGAATCTCAAAGACCCACTTTCAGTTTCTCAAAAGTGAAAAATTTTAATTCTTCAAAGCTAAGGAAAACTTGTCTCAATATTCAAAATTCTATAATTTTCTACTGAAGGTTCGATGTAATGAAAAATTCACTCTTAAACTAAATGTTCAAAAATGCATCTATAGTCACCAAAAATGTGTTATGATGAGCCATTTGATGCAGTAATTCGGGCTCGCCGATCCCCTCGGCAATGCACCCTTTAGCCAATTTCATCGCCTCTCTGTCTTGGTCTTCAACATCCTCAAGGTTTGTAACTTTGGACGATCCAACACTACATCACGAAACCCCTCGACGAATCGCCGACTGCTCTTTTCTCTCGTCGACTTGATTTTCTCCTTCAGAGCTTGGCACACTGGAACTTTATGCGGTCAAGGAGCTCTTCGGCGACAAACCAAGTAGACTTGGCAATCACTAGGCTTCCTTTTCTTCACTCTTTCAGCTTACTTCGTTCCTTTCTACAAATTAGTGTCCTTGCATTGTTCCTCAATCCATATACCTGGAAATCAAGGGTTTTACATTAGTTATTGGCACAAAACAAGCATTTGAGGACACTAAATCATTATAAATAAAGCCCTAAATTAGTCCAAATCTTGGACTCATCAATGCAACAGCTCAAAAATTGAAAGTGGGTCAAGTTCTTAAGGGAAAGTGCTAAAATTTTCACTGAAGCAGGTTTTACAATTCCTACCTACGGATCATGGGTAGTTCTACAGGCCATAGGAAGGAATTCATAGACCTAGAGTTGGGTTTTTAGAAATTTAACTTTTTGAAGTTTGATGTACGAGTGAGCATGATGGGTCATCGTTTGGACTATGGGTCATATATGGGTTCCGTAGAAGGATCCCAGATGTGGAGAAATTTTGGACTTGAACGTGTGTTCTAAGGATGGGGTCTATGGACTGTAGAAAGATCTCGTTGAATGTTAGTGAATTTAAGGTTTTTTTAGTTGGTTCTACGGTTGACCAGTAAAGGCCATAGGAGTTTCGATAGCAATAGGTCCAAATAGTAGGTCCGTCTAGAAATTATTTTTGAAGGGTATTTGGGTCTTTTCCTATGCATTTAATGCCTATACTATATTGTTTTGATCATAATTTGAAGTCCTTTAACTACTCGTTGTATTCTTAAATCTACCCAAATCCTCTCAATCTCTCAAATTCCCAAAATCCATCCAAGTTCATCCCCACCAAATTCTCTCAAGCTTCAAAGGAGAAATTTAGGGTTCAAGCCTCAAGTCTCCTTTTTCCTCTATTTCTTTGGGGATTTAATCATCAGGGTATATGAGATTTATCAATGGGTTACTTTAATCCATTGAGTCCCAAAATATTTCATTTCACCAATTCAATTTCATCAATATTGATTAGGTTTTCATCCAATTCTCTATGGGTCAATTTGTTATGATTCAATCAATTGATTTTGATCTTATTAAGAATGGTTTGACTCAATTACATATTTTCCAATTGATTGCATATGTGATGAGTCCACAAATTGGACTCATTTAGGGCTTTATTTTGATAGGTATAGTGTCCTCAAATGCTTATTTTGTCTCAATATCTAATGAAAACTCTTAAGTTTCAAATATTTAAAGTTTTAGTTGAAGCATGGACACTTCGGCGCAAAAAAGAAACAAAGAGGCTGAAAAGAACAAAGAAGTTGAAGATTGCGCATCGCCAAGCACGCTTGGCAATGCACTGAAGGGATGCACTCTGCCTTTTGTTTCAGTACGCGAAGCCTTGAAGGAGCAGGAACTAAAAGGCAATGAAAGAAGTAGTTGGCGTTTCGCCAAATAGTTCCACGAAGCAGTACAAGGTCGCCCAATAACACACAGCACGACGATGCTGAAGGCTAGTGCAAAACGGCGACGAACTACACCAAAGGGTGAATCACTGAGGTAATCGGTGATTCCAACTAACCTCGCCGAAAGATCCGCCATCAATATTTTTTGAAGTCTATAAATACTAAACTTGTTATTCATTTTTAAAAGTCGAACATTTATTTAAATTTTCATAATAGAATAGTACTTTTTGGGATATTTTCTCTCAAGTTTGGAGAGGGTTTTTGGGAGACTTGAAGAAAGAAGGATTTCATCTTCCCCAAGTTGGAAGTGGGTCTTCTCCATTCTTGTTCCTTTGCTTAAGTCAAGGTTTAATTCCTTATACCCGTTTGATTTTAGTATCATTTTAGGTGTATTTTGTTAGTTCTTGATGTGTGGCTAAAAACCCCCATTCTTGGGGTGTGATTTAACAAATATGTGTTGATATTGTTGTTGGGTCTTGCTTGCTGATAGGACAAATGTATTTTAATGGTGATTTCACCTAGTCATTGTGGTTTAATTTAATGGGTTTGTAGTTGCAAATACAAAACCACCCAAGTGTTTTCGGCTTGCCCGATAGGGAGGTCGCGAAACCAAGACCGCTAGACTGATGGCCTAAGGAGTGGGTCAACATGAGGTTCAACCCGAGAGGGTGAGCCCTAGTGCCATATCCTAACCCTCAGCTCGAGAGAGTGAGTGGGGTAAGGCGTAGGCTGGCCTTCATGCAGCAAATGGGTGTTCGAGAGGAACGTATTTGAAACAGGGTAGGTTGCCCGAGAGGGAATTTATTTCCATCTAAAGTTTAGCCTAGAAATTATTATCTTGCAAATTTCCTATCGAAAGCATGTACCCAACGATTTATCTCAACTTGTATTGCGGTCACACCCCAAGAACTTGTCCCCATACTTTATTTTTTTATTATTTTTGTTGATTTTTTACTACTTGTGACAAAACCCCCATTTGATATTTGACACCTTTGTGTCACCCCTTGTAATTTACAATGTTTTTAATCTTTAATGTCTTTAGGTACGACTAGTTTGAACTTAATTTTATTTTTGTACTAATTCTCAAAACCACTCCTTTGGGACACGACCCCGACCTTTAGTTGGGTTACTATATTATCGACGATTGTAGACACTCTTACTGTAGGTTAGTGTCGTTGGTCACGATAAGCATCAAAATGGCGCTGCTGCCGGGGAGTGGTGTTATTTGAGAATTTTTCAGTAGAATTTTTGTTCTTCTTAGTTGTAGTTCACTAGCTTAATTCTTAGTTATGTTTTGTGATTTGTCGGAATCATAACAAGTGAAAGCGAGAAATATTCAGGAGCTAATGGAGTTTCATCCATTAGAGTTAATTATGTATCGGGATCGTATCCTACCCTTCAAGCTATTGAAGGCTGAGCAGATCCATGAGACATGGGCAAGATTCAATGAACCGCTAACTCAATGCCCCACTCATAGAATTCCCGTTACGATCCTCCTTGATTGCTTCTACCGAAGTCTTGGCCCAAGAAACAAGATGTTGATTGACCAACTCCTTCCTGGCGGGACATTAAAGCAAGCGTATATAATAACAATCCAACTACTTGACAATACGACTAAAATAAGCCAAAAGATTGAAAATGATCTCTTAATGACCGCACTAATGTCTCAAATGAATGAGTTACAAAGAAATATGGTGAAGGTCAAAGCTCATTGCAAAAGGAAGGATAAATACATTCCCCCCCATAATAGAAGAAACAATGAGAACAAGGAGATCAAACGCATCGAGGGAATGCTCTCCACAATTTTCCGCAAGGTTACCGAGCAAGACAAAGAGCTGGAGGGATTGAAAGAAGACATCGAAGGAATGAAACGAATTATTTTGTCTCATTCTAAAGCTGTCCAACTGCTTGAGGACCTGATGAGTCATGCATTGCCTCAACTCCATCCACAGAGAAACAAGGGGTGGCCTAATGAGGACATGGCCAACCCCAACAACGAAACTTAAGCAATGACTTGCATCGTGCCATGAAGGTAAATAAGGCACTTCTTGGGAGGCAACCCAAGGTCTTAAACGTTTAGGATTTTACTTTTATGAATAATGGTGTGATGTGTTGCAGATTAAAACGAGGAAAGTGTGGAGAATTTCAGGTTGGCAAGTAGAAAGTCCATTCCACGAGCCTGACTAGACCCGCCATTTGGCTCAATACAAGAGTTGTACAGATCCTGTAAAACTCGGCGAACTCGAAAAGCAACTCGACACATCGCCAACAAGTTTGGCAATCTCGATGCAGACCTTTGAATTCACACTCTAAAAATTGAAAATTTTAAAGAAAGGGCAGGATAAATGACCTCTCCACGAATCACCGAGTGGGTTGGCGAGTGCGACTAACATCGCCAAATGGACACAAATTGAATGACATATATTGCCAATAGTCACCCTTCTTCATTCTTTCTCACTTTCAAACTCCATAACTTCACACCAAGTTAGTAATTTACATTCTCTCACCTTAAAGTAGTACTTTAGTCATGGATTAGCGCTTAGAACTCGGATTTTCCTTGCCGCCTAGCATTACAATTTTGTTTACTCTACAAAAAGGTTAGTTTCTGGAAAAACCCCGCTCACTTTTGAAAGGTTCAACCTCATCTGCAATCTAGGTGTCCATTAATGCGTGTTAGATCTCTCTGATATGAGTAGAAATTTTCGAATGCCTATTTCTGATTTGTAAATTGGGGCCTATCTATTTTTACTGTTCGAATTCCATTTTCACTCTACTTACCTTGAAACTAAATGTTGTGAATTATGCATAATGGGTGTTGACCATGAATGGGTGATATGGGTCTGGGGATGAATTTCATTTATACATAGTGTAATTTTGTTTTTGAGGTTTGTACGATCGATTTTAGAAAGTGAGTTGAATCTCAGGCGTTAGGTTAGTCGGCGGGCTAAGTTGATCTCGCCGAATCACTCGGCGGTTCACCTACTAGCCCTAAATTGCCCTTAAGTTCATATATTAAGCACTGTGGGCTCTGTAACTTTCGGCGGACATATTCATGATTGCCAAAGAGACTCGGCGATTCGCTGATTAAATCGGCGAGTCTATCTGCATTTTTATGCTACAATGTAATTACTAACTATTCTCTCTAACCTTTTGCAGATATGGCCAAATGATCGACCAGAGGAAGGGAAAAAGTAATTGTGATCAGTGAAATGCACCTCCACCCAGGGGCGAAGCTACCACAACTTTAAAAATCAAGGGGAAGGGCAAAACCTTCGAATTATCCGACTTAAGCTCTGACAGCACATGTTTCTACACCACCGAGCCAGCCACATATAACAATGAGAGTCCGGAGTCTAATGAAGACTACCAGACAGAGGCAAGTAGGGCTAAGTTATGTTTCAAAACGATACATGATGCACATCGGATCAAAGAAAGTCAATCCACCACTCCAACTCCTCCATCTTCAGAGCAAGCATTAGTGCTGGCACCTCTAATACAAGGTCTCCAACATGGATCAACGACTAGATCAAAGGCGGACGGTTTGAGAACGATAATTGAGAAGAAGCGACTTTCCATAGATGGGGTTATTGATAGATATCCAGAGGTGATGGAGTGCCTGAAACACCACAAGTTCCAAATCTTCACAAGGCATCGCGGCTCTTACATACCAAACTGGGTTAGAGAGTTCTACAATGCATACAATACATTGGTACCTCAACGGAAAAGGCTAGTCTCATCTTTTAAAGGAGTTGACTATGTGGTTGTCAGAGGAAGGAAGGTAACCTGTGACAGTGAGTCTATCAACACAACTTTGGGTATGTCCGATAAGATTAATGACCACTGCCAGCATTTGATCAGGACACAGAAGCTGGATGCAATGAAAAAGTGGTTAGCTCCACTAGTCTCAGATGATAATGCTCCGATATGGTTAGCAAAATGAGTTCCAATTGAGAAGAAAAATCTAAACATAGTTGCATGATACTGGTTCAGATTCATCAGCAGCACAATTATGCCATCACAAAATGAATCAATCCTTCGTCATGCTAAGGCAGCTTGCCTTGGATACATCATAGGGAAAACCAGCATAAATCTAGAGATGATCATTGCCTCCGAGATCCATATGCATGCAAAGCAGAGCCAGATATCTCTTCCTTTCCCGGTATTAATCATTCAATTATGAAAAAGAGCTCGGGTACCTAGAGATGCAACGAAGGATGTGGCAGTGGCTGCCACCACCTCCACCAGTATCCAAAAGATCGAAGACGAATATCTTAAGGACCAAACAGAAAAGAAAGAAAGGAAGTTGTGGCCACTAGATCTATACCTGAAGAGGAATCTTTACCTACTCAGGCCCCTGGGACTTTAGGTATATCTGATGTGATTACCACTCCTTCTAACCTTACAGGTCCCTCTGCTGCTTCATTACCACCCAGACGTACGGCTGTTGTTGCCTCTTATGAGCCGATCACTCAGGCATCCTTGATCTGAATGGGACAGCTTGCCCAATCTGCTATTTGCCGGACTGCCAACATAGAAAGCTCCATTCCAAGGATGATTCAGGTTGCCCTTGACAATGCTGTGAGACCACTGAGGACTACTATCGATGCTCTAGAGGCCAGGATAGTAGTGTGTGAGCATGATCAAGGAGCCACATAGGAAGTAACATCCTTAAAGGCTGCCATTGCAGAGCTGAAGAAAGATGTGGACTACCTAAAGTCCGCTGATATATCCATGATCTTTGGAATAGTGGAAGTTCCAGATGTGCCCGAAATGCCTCAGACTGCCACAAAATATGGAACTGGAATGGAGCATACAGCTGATCCTGAATCAGAAGAAGCAACTAACGAAGAGATATATTAGGAAGTTACAACGGACAACATAGCTGAGACTGAAGAGATCATGATAAATGTTGTTGTGCAAGCTTCTTTGGCAAAGTCTCCTGTTGCGGGATCTAGTGGAACTGGTCCTTCTAGTGGTCACTCCGGATAATGATGTCATGACAGATGGAATAACCGCATAGCCAAGATCACTTCTTTAACTATCTGTCTTTCTTTATTTTACATTTTGGATTCTGTGTTATTTGCATTTGAGGACAAATTGCTTTTATTTGTGGTGGGGTGAGGCCCACTTGTGTGTGCTATTTGTGATTTGTGTTTTGTATATATTTGGGTTGTCTGTTGAAAGTGGCGTTTTATATTGTTTTCGCGATTGTTTAAGCTTATGGCTTCTTCCTGGTTTTAATTGATTGCAAATTTTGACCCTTCCAAAAAATTATTATTATTTTTCGAAAACTTTCGCCACAGCTTTTGTTGAATGTGACTGTTCTTTTGCAAAAAATTCAGTCTCGGTTCTGATCAATAACAATGACTTCAATAGTGCTTACAATTGAACAAACATGAATGTACGGCTAGGATGAGGCCAAATGAAGTTGCATAGACAATATGTGCACTCTTTGCATCTCGTTGTGATTAGTCATTTATTGAATTGATTCTCTTGTAATGACCGTTGCACACTAGCGAAAGTGTGTAGCCTTGTTCGACTTAAGTGTCGATGCCTTGTGTGATGATCTTACTTTGAACCTTGCACGAATAAACTTAGAATTTTCCCTGTTAGTCTGATTGATTTAGAAAGGTGTGCTCTTGAAATGATCTTAGGCAACTTTAAAGAGTGTGAGCAGTATTTGACATATACCTCTTTTGTGGCCTACCCATGAGCGTGTGAAACTCTTTTGAACACCCTTTGAGCCTCACCTTTCTTTGAAAGAACCTTGATGAACCTACTTGACCCAATACCTATAATCCTCTTGATTTGTGGTTTAGCGAATAGCCAACTTAGGCGAAAAGCCTAAGTTGGGGGTGTGGTAAAAAGGAAAAGGAGAAATCAAGAAGTGCAAGAAAAGTCCTCTGTACCCCATGGTGTTGCCGAACAATGGAAATCCCTAAAAAAAATATAAAAATAAGTGTGGAATAAAGTACTGAGGAAATCGGGTTCCCAAGCAATCCATGGAGGTGAATAAAAAAGATGACTTAGAAGAACTAGAAAAAGAATTGATAAAGGAAAAGAAGGGAATGCCTTGAGACTACCACATCTCATGAGGTAAAAGTCACTGAGCATAAATGACCATACCTTTGCACTAATCTCCATTACAAGCCTTAGAAAGACCTTTTTGATCTTGAGTAAGCCGAATCGAAAGTCGATTGGAAAATAAGGGAAAACCTATGGGTAAAAACATGCATTGTGTTCCTCTTTTTTAGTGTGAGCATTGCATGTGATTCCTGATCTTGAATTGATTAACCTCTGTGTATGAATATGGAATCATTCTTTATGTGAGGGCATTAAGATACTTCCTGTTGAGCTTGATTGCAAAAGTAGCAAGTATTGCAAGCATGAGAATCTTTGGTAATCGTGTGTCACAACTTGAATTTTTGAGTACACAATTGATCCTTGCATAAGTAAATTTGAGTTTGGTTGTGTGCAGTCATGATTTAGTCTTGTGTAGCACTATTTAAGACACCTTGTTGAACGACTGAACTTGAGTTTGCTTGAGGACAAGCAAAAGTTTAAGTAGGGGGTGTTGATGAGTCCACAAATTGGACTCATTTAGGGCTTTATTTTGATAGGAATAGTGTCTTCAAATGCTTATTTTGTCTCAATATCTAATGAAAACTCTTAAGTTTCAGGTATTTGAAGTTTTAGTGGAAGCATGGATACTTAGGCGCAAAAAGGAACAAAAAGGCTCAAAAGAACGAAGAAGTTGAAGCCTACGCATCGCCAAGCATGCTTGGCAATTCGCCGGAGGGACGCACTCCTCCCTTTGTTCCAGTACGCGAAGACTTGAAGGAGCAGGATCAATAAGGCGATGAAAGGGGCAGTCGGTGTTTCGTCAAATAGTTCCGTGAAGCAGTACTAGGTCGCCCAATGACACAGAGCACAACGATGCTGAAGGCTAGTGCATGATGACGACGAAGTACACCAAAGGGCGAACTGCCGAGTTAATCAGCGATTCCGACTAACCTTGCTGAAAGATCCGCCAGCACTATTTTCTGAAGTCTATAAATACTAAACTTGTTATTAATTTTTAAGAGTCGAACATTTTTTTAATTTCCATAATAGAATAGTACTTTTTGGGATATTTTCTCTCAAGTTTGGAGAGGGTTTTTGGGAGACTTGAAGAAAGAAGGATTTCATCTTCCCCGAGTAGGAAGAGGGCCTTCTAAATTCTTCTTCCTTTGGTTAAATCAAGGTTTAATTACTTATACCCATTTGATTTTAGTATGGTTTTAGGTGTATTTTGTTATTTCTTGATGTGTGGCTAAAAACCCCATTCTTGGGGTGTGATTTAGCAAATATGTGTTGATATTGTTGTTGGGTCTTGCTTGATGATAGGATAGATGTATTTTAATGGTGATTTCACCTAAAGGTTGTGGTTTAATTTAATGGGTTTGTAGTTGCAAATACAAAAGCACCCATGTGTTTTCGGCTTGCCCGAGAGAGAGGTCGCGAAACCAAGACTGCCAGACTGATGGCCTAAGGAGTGGGTCGGTATGAGGTTCAGCCCGAGAGGGTGAGCCCTAGTCCCATATCCTAACACTCAGCTCGAGAGAGTGAGTAGGATAATGTGTAGGCTGGCCTTCATGCGGCAAATGGGTGTCTGAGAGGAACGCATTTGAAACAAGAAAAGTTACCCGAGAGGGAACTTATTTCCATCTAAAGCTTACCCTAGTCACTATTATCTTGCAAATTTTCTATTGAAAGCATGTAGCCAATGATTTATCTCAACTTGTATTGCGGTCACACCCCAAGAACTTGTCCCCATACTTGATTTTCTTATTATTTTTGTTGTTTTTTTACTACTTGTGACAAAACCCCCATTTGATATTTGAAACCTTTATGTCACCCCTTGTAATTTACAATGATTTTAATTGTTAATGTCTTTAGTAATGACGAGTTTAAACTTAATTTTATTTTTCTACTAATTCTCAAAACCACTCCCTTGGGGCACGACCCCAACCTTTAGTTGGGTTACTATATTATCGACGATCGTAGACACCCGTATTATAGGTTAGTGTCCGAGAGGAACGTATTTGAAATAGGGTAAGTTGCCCGAGAGGGAACTTATTTCCATCTAAAGCTTGGCCTAGTCACTATTATCTTGCAAATTTTCTATCGAAAGCATGTACCCAACAATTTATCTCAACTTGTATTGCAGTCACACCCCAAGAACTTGTCCCCATACGTGATTTTCTTATTATTTTTGTTGTTTTTTTACTACTTGTGACAAAAACCCATTTGATATTTGATAAATTTGTGTCACCCCTTGTAATTTACAATGTTTTTAATCGTTAATGTCTTTAGCTACGACTAGTTTGATCTTAATTTTATTTTTCTACTAATTCTCAAAACCACTCCCTTGGGACACGACCCCAACGTTTAGTTGGTTTACTATATTATCGACGATCATAGACACTCGTACTGTAGGTTCGTGTCCGAAAGGAACGCATTTGAAATGGGGTAAGTTGCCCGAGAGGGAACTTATTTCCATCTAAAGCTTAGCCTAGTCACTATTATCTTGCAAATTTCCTATCGAAAGCATGTACCCAACGATTTATCTCAACATGTATTGCGGTCATACCCCAAGAACTTGTCCCTATATTTGATTTTCCTATTATTTTTTTTGTCTTTTTACTACTTGTGACAAAACCCCCATTTGATATTTGACACCTTTGTGTCACCCCTTGTAATTTACAATATTTTTAATCGTTAATGTCTTTAGCTATGACTAGTTTGAACTTAATTTTATTTTTCTACTAATTCTCAAAACCACCCCTTGGGACACGACCCCAACCTTTAGTTGGGTTACTATATTATCGACACTCGTACTGTAGGTTAGTGTCGTTGGTCATGATAAGCATCAAAATGGAACCAAACATTAGTCATGCTTTTGAATATGAATTTATGAAGATATTAGTTTATGAAGAAAACTAAGAACTTATGAATGGTAATTTATAAAAGTGTATGCATGATTTAGAAATATATGTTTTATGATGTAAAGGTTGATTTTAAGAAGAGCATTAATGAAATTGTGAAAGGTTTTCTCACATATTAAGAAATCATGATTTGGTGAAAGGTTTTCTCACACATGTATGATTCATGATTTAAGGATCTACTCTATGATGATTTAATCTTGGATTAATAACTTAATTATGATTTTCCATGTATGATGTTTTGTTTAAGAAATGACTATTCCGTTGGAATTTAGTTTAGCACAGAGAGAACTTTTAGGTGGAGGCTCAAATAGGGCAGTCTCTAGTAGCAACCTCTAATTTCAAACTATATGCCCCCATAGGATTGTCTTAAATGACCTCGCTAGTAGATCCTCCAATAGCATATGAATCATGATATGAATTTCTACTTTGGCAAGTAGACTCTCCCTTGTCGATGTGGGAGTTACATCGAATTCCATGTTATTGCTTGGATTGTCTATTACGGCTAAAGCTAATATCCCACAAAATGAAGTAAATTTACTTCAAAAGTTTTATAAAGCTTTCATTATGATTTTAAGATGTATTGATCATGTTTATGATTCTTCTTTGAAGGTTTTACTATGTTTTCACTTGGTCATGCATATCATATTTTTCCTATATGTCCTCTTATGATCATATTTTCATGTTTTTATACATATCCCTCATACTTTGTATATCTTCCATATACAAATGCATACTTGTATATACATGATTTAATAATGTAGGGTCCGACACTTCTCTTCCTTCTCCTCGTGGCTATTTGCTTGATCGATTGTTGAAGACTTAGTGAGTCCTCATGTTCTGAGGAACATGTCACCTTTACTTTATTTTTCTTATGTTTTAGTTTTTTAACATTGTACGTGGTGTAGGGGTTACATATCAACTTCTTCATTTGATGTAGTAGATTGTCTTGTCAAGACTATGAGTAGATTTCTCCTTTTATTTCAAACTCTATCATTATATGAGATTCTCTACTTTTGTCTATTACTTATATTATTTATAGGATACCATGTCAAAATTCGAAGTTCTCCTCACCATTTAAATTTTTATTCCAAAAAGAGCCAAATTTATTCCTTATCTGTTTTGCTCTGATAGTTTCTATGCACTATATTATATTTCATGTATTTTTTCCAGCTATATGAATTTACTGTAAGCAAAGTTTGAAAAAAAAATGAAACAAAAAAAAGTTTGTGTCTTTTTTGATGAATATTTTTCATAAAATAGGCTATATATATATATATATATACTAATTTTATGGCACGTGCGTATCGTATATATAGTATACGATGTTGAAAAACAGAATTAATATTACTAAATTAAAGGTTTTTAGTAAATAATTATAATTTAAAGAACATAGGACAAGTGCTTTAAATGATTAATAAAGATTGCCATAGAGTTACTTGTAGTTTGAGATGAAAATGACCAAATATTATTGAAACATTTCAAAATACACTCAAAGTTTAAATATGGGGAGAAAGTGACATTTATTTAGTAGTATTATTATTTACTTCACTCAATTTTGTAAACAAATCTAACCAACAAAATTTTAAAAATATATCAATACAAAAAATGTCACCAATAGTCTTTCTACTTGAGGCTATGAACATAAACGATGGACACCATTTAAGTATAATTTTTCTCTTAAATATTCATGCTTGAAATTTAGTATGTGCATGACAGTAATAAGGATTACCATAAATATTTCAATATTTTATCTTTATACATAATCTATCTTTTACCAATTAATATTTGAGTAAGACTATCATAGAGAGGTAATTCTATAAAAAATAAAGGTACTTTATTGTTATAACGAATGATGGTTAAATTGAGGTTTGAGTGTATGTTAAATATTTAGCTTGACCAATTCTTTGTTTTAGATATACATATATATTTCAGTAGCATAATTTAATTTTTAATATATGAACAACATCATCTTTGGTGAAAAATATTCCATTTCTTTAAGTTTCTACCTTATCTTTGTAGAATTGTAGTCTTCTCCATTTTCCTGCCGCATACATATGATATAGTTGTTGTCTAATGAAAGTATCTAGAATCTTATCGAAGTTGTATCGTGATATAATATATTAAACTTTTTAAATAATAAAAATTAATAGATCAATAAAATTTTAAGTAATGTTTATAGAATCTTTAATTTGATTTAAAGATTATTTTATGGTCAATCACTATTTTTTATCTATTTTTATATAGCTAACAAGGAGTGTATCTTGTGACATAGAATTTTCTCAAATTCAAATGAACAAAAAATAATAGGAAAAAATAATATGGAACGATACATAGACAATGAAGAAGGAAGACGAAAATATATTTTCATGTTATATTCACTATAGTATTCCATTTGATTAAAATCTCTTGTCACCAATATTTTACTTTGTTCATTCATTTTTATTTACATATCTATTAAAAAATTATTATTATCATGTCTATATTATCATATTATAAGTAAAATTGAAAATCTATTTTTGAAATAGTGCATTTAACATCAAAATTAATGATTCAATGGACAACGTTGATGACCATTGTTTTAGCAAAATCATAAAGAAACTGCTTCATTTGAGGGTAAAAATAAAAAACCAAAGAAGAAATATCTTATCCAAATCATGTGACTTTTTTCATATTTGTTTATTATTATTGTCTTAAGCACAACTTTTTGTCACTATTAACTCATGGAAATCGTAAGAAAAAATACGAGTGTGAATTTTTGAATGATTTGCTACAATTTGTTCACCATCTCTTTCTTATGTGGTACCTCGAATTTCGTTGAATTTTGAACTTAATCAACTATTGCAAATAACCCTTAGATTTTTTAAAAAGAAGAAGAATAGAAAACTTTCAAAAATCGTAGTCTAAAAGTGAGAGGAAACCCTCTATTTATAGCTAACAAATAGTAGTATAAATAGGTGCTAATTGTTCCTTATCAGAAATGTGACAACCTTTCGAAAAAGTCACTGCTCATCGGAAAAATCACAACCTTTTGCAAAAGTCACAACTCATCGTAAAAGGCACAACCCTTTGGAAAAGTCACAACCCTTTGAAAAAATCACAACCCATCGGAAAAGTCACAACTCATCGGAAAAGGCACAACCCTTCGGAAAAGTCACAACCCTTTGAAAAAATCACAACCCTTCGAAAAAGTTACAACTCATCGAAAAAAAAATCCGTGAAAAAAGTCGCAACCCTTTGGAAAAGTCACATCTCTTTGAGAAAATTGCAACCATTTAATATGAAAGGGTATCTACATTTAATATAATACAAATAATTAAAGTAATAAATAAAATAAATTGAGTAATTTTAATTAGGTGTATTATAGTAATTCGACATACAATTTAGGAGTTCATGCTTTTAAGGTAATATATATATATATATATATACACAATATATACGCACACATACAATATTTCATCCTAACTGAAAGTTGCACGGATACAATATATGATTGTAACTGTATGAGTGTGGCTCCAACTTTATATTTATACGTATGTGTTTTTGTCACGACGCAAAAGCCGATGTGATGATTGTGCACACCCGGAAAACCTCAAAAATTATGTGTAAGCCAAAAGAAGAACTCATATGAGACTACCAAAGGGAAGCCATGCTACAACTGATAAGAAAACAACAAACAAGTTCCCAACACCTAGTAACATAAGTATAGGGAGCATCTAATACCTTTCTAGATTCTAAAATACATCTCAAGTCTTCAAAAGGCAATTAAAGAATATAAATGATAGATGAAGACCAATGGCGATCCAAAAAATAGGATCTCACCACAAGTCTAAATGAGAAGAAATTGCTAGATCCGATCAACCGCTATGAAAATTACCCTGACTAGGATCTACAGAAAAAATATAATATAAGTATGTGGTGAGTACAATCCACATGTATTTAGTAGGTTAGACCGACTGATTATAAGCAACTAATCATACTTAAGAAATAAACTATGAAACGCTTTCACATGCATGCAGAAAAATCCCATTTCGGCATCGTTGCCGCCAATTTATATAGTACGAAGCGAATCAGATAAACATATAAGGTTAAGATTAATACACAACAAAGCTGGCCAATGCAATGTAATGAGATGAAATGATGTGGTAGAACCAATTTCGTCGGAAAACCTGTCGTATACACCTTGCTGAACATTAGCTTCCAAATAAGGACCATGGGGGACTAACAATCCATATACCAATCTCAATACCTCATCAACTTGCCACCTAGATCGTGGTCAAGGATAAAAGTAAGGTGTTTAATTTATTTTCTCAAAAAATAGTATTTCTCCACTTTCTCATATTTCCATGAACAATGATATGCTGAATGAGGATGAATCCATAAAAACACATACAACTCAAAGGCACCATTTCATCAAGGTTTTTGAATAGCATAAAGTTCTCAAACTCAAAAAGTCATGAAACACATCCTCAAATGATAAGGATGATGAAGGAATCCATTTGGAATCACTTTTTACCACTTAGAAAACATTTCTTTCATTTTATGATGTTCAAATATCAACTCTAGCTCCTAACTTAGGCTTCTCAATTTCAAATATAAAGATAGACCAAATAACCCCTCGCTCGGGCAATTACTAAAATATACTAGGTTATCAGCAACAATGTAACATCCCAAAAATTTATAAGTTAAGACTTGAACCATTCTTCTTTTACTTGTAGGGTCATATCGGGTGATTCTTAAATTGACCATATGTGTAAAGGTAAATTATTTAGTGTGGAAATGATTTTGGATATCAATTAAGGTCACTAGAATCTCCTAGCACAAAGTAGAGTTGAAAGTTTCCTTATCGATTAAGTTTTGATGTAAGATTCTACTTGGGTCAACTTCAAATGACCATGTCTCTTATAATATAAAGAGTTACATAACCCATAAGCTATCAAATTAAAGGTATTTGAATCTTCTTTCCAACGCCACCAATATTGCAACAATCCAAGGTTTCAGTAAAATGTTAGGACCATTTTAGTAACCTTATACAGTGTTGTGACGAATTAGCTGACGGAAAAACATTAAAAAGTGTCGTTTTTGTCTTTTTACCTATAAGAAAACCCTAAACGAATTTCTTAACTAATTAAATACCCAAAACAATTATAATTTCATGTCTTAATTCATTATTTTCTTCTCTCTTAAACTCTAAGGCAAAACCTTAAGAAAAATTCAAAGTAGAAGACTCTATTCAGGAATTTTTCAATCTTTTTCAAGATTCTTCTTCAAGGTAAGTCTTTCTCCAAGAATTCCATTTTTTCCAACTCAAATTCCTCCATAAAATTATGAATTACTAATGAAAATCATAATTCTGGGCCATAGAGATTTCAAGAAACTAATTCAAGAATCTTAAGAAAGGTTTTCTTGATTGTTCTCCTTCAAGCTAGGTTTTCAATGCTTCAAATCAAGTTATTCTTCAATATTCTTCAAGAACCTTGTTCTTCCATGTATGTAAGACTATCATAGTGTTGGACTAGTTCTTCCTCACGCCCTACATCTACTTTCAAATCTGTAAAAGAGTAATCTAGGATTCTATCTCTAGATTTGAGTAATCTTGAGATAAGTTAATTTGACTTCTTGAGTTCCTATTTTTTTTTTTCAAATTCTATTCCTAATTATTGAATTGCTATATGCTATGCATTAAAATTTTCGTGTTGATTCATTCATCTCTATATTTCAGCATGAACCCTATGAATTGAGTATTTTTGAGAGGAGAAATATCGTTGAGTCATGAGTTTTGAGTCCTTGAGTTCTTGAGTCTTGAGTTCTGAGTTCTGAGTTTCATTATTGCTATTAAGATCCCTGAGTTGAGTCGTTCATGTCCATAATTCCATTTGAGAAAGTAAAGTTGAGTTTTGAGAAAAGAGTTTCTAAAACATAATTAGTATGACAATCGAGTATGTCATCAATGTATAAGAAGTATGGTATCTAGATATACCATCAATGTTTATGCAGTATAACTTCCCGAGTAATCAATGATCATATTAAAATATGATTTGATATGTTTTTGAGAAAGAGTTTTCAAGTACGAATTGAGTAAGAATATGAGGGGACTATATATTCCCAGAGGTATCAATTTGTACATTGATAAAAGAGAAATTGAGATTTCTAAATGATTTATGAGTTCAAAAGATATTTCAAGTGCAGTTACCTCTTTTAAGAGGGTAGTTTGAGCAATTATCTCAAAATAGATGAAGAGTTATGGTTTTAAACATATTAGCATGAGTATATATTATTGGGAGTAGTATTAAGCACCGATATGGGGACAAGTTCAGACAACTCAAAGTCCTCATAAACCATGTATGCCAACATGGGTAAAGGATCATAATTTTTAGATGATTCCTTCTTGCTTTTAAAGCATAGCTTAATGGATCAACTTAGTTGAGGTAATCTATACCCCGCAAGGTATAAGACTGTTCTAGCAACGTGGGCAAGACGTTGTATCATCACGTAGCTCATAGTAATGGTTGTGAGTTAGAATATCTCCCAAATAGAGTTAAAGTGTATTTTTATATATCACTTATTATGTTGAGTTCAGAGATGAGACAATATTTTGTAAAGTTTTAAATGATTTAACTCCTTTGTTTCTTTACATTCAACTTGAGTACATTGTTATCTATTCCAGTCCTTTCTTTTAGTTATTTGTTATTCAGCTCTATTACATACTCGTACATTCAATGTACTAATGTCAATCGACCTGCATCTTTTAATGATGCAGATACAGGTTATTAGAATCATCAACAAGAGTTTGTTGGGATCTCTTCATCTGCTCGTTCGCTTATAAGTGAGACCTTATTTCTTTCAGAGTACTCCAATTTTATGAGTTGTTAGTAGTAGTTCTTTTGAGGAGTCGTGGGTCTTCTCCCAACACTCATCTTTGAATAGTAAAGGCTTCATAGATAGACAGTTTTAGAGAGTCTTTTAGTTTTCAGATGATTTATTTAAACGTATATTTCATACTCAGAACATTTAGAAAAGTTTTAAGATTCAAGTGAACTATTTTTTATACATTTCTTTCAATTTGATGCTTATGTATGCTTCAGTTAGTCTTTCCCTTGTAGTCAACCAGGATAAGGGTTCGCTTGGGGACCAACAATGGTTCTCGAGTGCCGCCCACATCCAGGGTGTAGGCTTGGGTTGTGATAAACAATTGAGAGTATTAACACGAGCCTCCACACAAGCTAAACATCACTGATAGGCATCACACAGACTAAACCAAAAAGGTCAATACTTACCTACCTCTAAAACTCATACCATAACTAATTTTACAGTTGACTTCCAAAAAAAGGATTAATTACTCATCTCAGTCTAAACGAGGGACAGACAAACCTACCTTGAAGGCTGAACTTCATATGACCAACTCTATAGGAGCATTTCCTCAACTACACGATCACCAAAATGATCCCCAACTATCAAGAATAAAAAAGAGCCCAATGATACCCATATTGATAAGATTAGAACCGGGGTAAAATAGTCAAAAAAACACTTCAGAAATCGAAAGGGTAAAATCAAATTTATTATTGAAAATCAAGTTCTACAAGCCAAGATAAGTTCATGGTTGAAAACCCATTAAAAACAAGCAAATAATAGGCTACAATTCAAGAAAATACCAATTTTCCAACTTAGGGTAAATAACCCCTAAAACCCATATTGAACTCAAGATTTAGAAGTGTTTCGAATGATAAAAGTACAAAGAATCATTAAGGAATTGGTAAGGAAAGCTTACCCACACGAGTTTTCACAGAAGTGCTCCCAATTATCACCGCCCCAAAGCTCTAAAAGATTGAAAATTATGGAAATGAGAAAAATTGGAAGAATCATGAATATAAGTTCTGTCTAGGCAAAAATTTAGTCATTGGGATCACGAGACACTTATTCTCGTGATCGTGAATGACATGAAATTCACATCGTGAAGGCTAAGGAGAAAGTTTTATCACGATCACGAGCTTATGGGACACAATCGCGAAGACCACTAAGAGACACATCGTGATCGTGAGCCTATGGGCCGCGCTCGCAAAAGTCAAAATAACCTGCACCAGAAACTAAAAAACAAGCAGCCCATTACAAGGAAAATTCCTTAGAATGGACCCTCTGAAATTGTTCGGAGTTCGATAAAAATAAACTACACATGCCACCCTACTAAAATCGACATTCCCGACTTAATAGAATTGTATGATTTCTGAAAAGAGGTCAAATGACAGAATTACCTTCCTGACCACTCTTAAGGCTAAAAACTCAACTTCTTACCCAAACGTCCATAACTCAACCCAAGGCTTTGGAAACCTAAACATCAATCTTACTAACTCAAAATTAATGTTCCGGATGTGATGGAACTAATGGAATCTCCATCCTATGTTTGAAACTCAAAATATTAACCAAAGTTAACCGTACCAGGAATTCTCAACTCTAAAGTGTCAAATCACCCAAAACACACCCGATCGCATCGGGGACCACACCTACCCTTCCCTCAACATAAACTAGTCATGAAAAACTCTTATGGGAAGGGGAAAATGGTTAGTTTCACAGTTAAAAGTAAATTCACAAAAAATGGGGCATTACAATTTTCAAAGCAGAAAATGAATTCATGTGTGGTCAACTATACGTGTATGTAATAGCGGCCGGCTAAGGTTTCTAGATACACAAGTACATGTATAACTGACTATATACGATAAAATTACATAGTATAGCCATGTTATATGTCACGCCCCGAGCCTACACCTTACACGTGATCAACACTCAAGAACCATTTATGATCTCCAAGCAAACTTTGTCTGGCTGACTACTTAGTAGAAGACTCGCTAAAGCAATAATAGGCTTAAAACAAAATTTGATCTCAAAATAAAACTCAACTTAAATATCTGAAAGTACTCATTGTAATAATTATAATAGTTTGCAAAACATCTTTAAATGAAATAAACTACTGAAAGACTCCTCGACTCTATCTGTCTATGAAATATCTAATGTTTAAGAAATGTATCGAGACAAGACCCATAACGCCTCAAAACAACTAAACTAAAAGTAAATGTGAAGTCCTCTGAAATGCAAGGAGGCTCACCAAAAGCTAGTTGGAGTATATAGTGATCTCAATGAGGCGCCCGTTAATGATCCTAAACACCTGTATCTGCATCTTAAAAAAATACAGGTGGAATGACATTAGTACATTTGAATGTACAAATATGTAATATAGCTTAAGCGAAATAACTAAATGAAAGGGCTACAATAGATAAAATATGCTCAAGCTAATTGTAATGAAATAAAGGAGTTAAATCATTAAAGCTTTACAAAATACGTATTCATCTCTTGGGAGATTTCCTAACTGACAACCATCACTATGAGCTAAGTGATGATACATCCTCTCGCCCTCGCTTCCAGAACTATCTTATACTGTGTAGGGGTATAGAACCTCTCAACTAAGTAGATCCACCAAGTCCTACTTGAAGAAACTAAGGATTCATCTAAAATGTATGATGTTATACCCATGTTGGCTAGACATGTTTTATGGGGATGTGAGTTGTCTGAACTCTCCCCAATATAGATGCTCAATAATACTCCCAATAATATATATAATCCTGCTCAAATGTATAAAACATATTCTTTCTCTGGTCTGAGATAATTGCTCAAACTATCATCCTAAAAGAGGTATTGTTCTGAAATATCTCTAAACTCATTGCTCATTTAGGAAACATGTTTTTCTTTTCTCAAAGTAAATATATTTCTCTAGGTTGAGATAATTACTCATAAAGGCCCCTTTAAGAGGTAACTGTTTTGTAACCAATCTTTCTGAAAACTCTTTTACTTTTCTCAAAATAATTCTCTCTTTCTTCGTGTAAAAAAGAAAACATTTGGGAAATCCTTAGTTCCTTTATACTCTTGCTCAATTCTTGGTTAAAACTCTTTCTCAAAAACTTAATTCAAAACAAAAATGTTGGCTTTAAAAGATTCTTAAAATTCATAATTCAAAATAAGGGTTCATGCTAAAATATAAACATGAACAACTCTACTCAAGGATGTCAATAACAATAATGAAAACTCAATACTTGGAACTAAAGAACTCAGAACTCAAAGATACTACTCATCTCAAGATGACTCAACTAATAGGACTAATGCAAAATTATAGACATGAACGAATCAACTCAAGAATCTCAATGCATAAAATATAACAATTCAATAATTAGGAATAGAATTTCAAAAGAATCAAGAACTCAGAACTCAACATCAACTCATCTCAAGAATACTCAAATCTAATGATAGAACCCTAGATTACTGTTTTATTGATTTGAAAGTAGATTTGGAGCGTGAGGATGAACTATTACAATAATATGATAGCCTTACATCCTGGAAGCATAAAGTTTTTGGCGAAATTGTTGAAATTCGAAGAATACTTGAAACCCTAGATTTTCTCCTCTTGGTACCTTGCTCTAATAACATGAAGTCTTAATGAATGTAAAAGAACTAATTAATACTTTCTAAGTCCTTAACTAGGTGAAAATGTCATGGTTGAGGCTTAGAATAAGGGTGAAAATGGCATAGGGAGAATACCAAAATGACCGCAACTTAAAAACTATCAGTGTGCCTTAAAAGGAAGGCTTCACATACTATTTACTGATCCAAGGTCTGTGAAACACTTCACTAGCCGTATAGCTATCCGTGAAACTTCAACTGTCTGACAGGGCCTTACTAAAACACACATAACTTTTTTACTCTGAACTCGAAATGGAGCAAACTTGGTGGCACTAGAAAGAGCACTCATAGAACTTTAATTTGTTAGGTCCTGGGCTACTAATTTCTTATGTTTTGAGAGATATGGTCATTTGAAGTTGACCCAAGTAAAATCTCATATAGAAACTCTATCGCTAAGAAAGTTTTCAACTCAACTTTGTGCTAGGGAATTCTAGTGACCTTAATTCGTATCCAAAATGATTCTCATATATAAGGAATTGACCATAACTTTAAAGCTGATGGGTGACCTGTAAGGAACCTTAAACAGTCCATACAAGTCACCACATGCCGCCTTGGGTCCCATCCAGTTGACTCAAATCCTCGCTGTCATGGACAGTTCGGCTAGCTCCCCTAAACGGGATGTGGACCCCTAAATGGATCGTTTAGGGTTCTATGAAGGGTCCATGGTCAATTTTGAGTTCATAGAGTTGCCTGTTTGCCGTCTTTAGCCTTTTTTGAAGTTTAAGGTGTTACACAAAAAGATTTAAATTTTTAGATTAGAGTTGCGAGGTTTTATTAGAATGATAGGCTCTTAGCTTTGAAACTTTTGGGGTGTTACATTATACAATATTTTCAAAGTATCACTATTAAAATACTATATAGGCTGAAAGTGCTAATTTCAATAATTTTTCCTTTTTATTTTATTTGTTATAATAACAGAGGAAAATGATTGTTTTAAATGCAGCAGAACATTCAGGGGGACATGTGTTGATGATAAAATGCGCACTTACTTGAGAAGATACAAATGATGTTGTTGCACAAAACCATGTCTTTTTAATAATTATCTACCATAATTTAGTATTTTTCTAAGTTATGTGTTTAATTATAAGGGTT
Organism: Solanum acaule; assembly: GCA_036250505.1. Lineage (NCBI taxonomy): Eukaryota > Viridiplantae > Streptophyta > Magnoliopsida > Solanales > Solanaceae > Solanum > Solanum acaule. The sequence goes on from JAJOOR010017283.1 coordinate 24,896, forward strand.
AACTAAAATATATATAGTTAATTAGCCTCTAACCTTATGTCTCTTTTGATGATATATTATGGAATAACATTTTGGAGCTTTTGCAACTATATTCTACCTCTTTGGGTGTGTTCCAAACCAACGAAAATAAGTGGGTCACTTACTTATTTTCTTTTATTCGATAGGTATGTGAAAAATATTATCCTAATGTATTTGTATATAATCTAGATAAATTATAATGGAAGTGAGGTTGGGTCCGGGTAGGGGTGTGGATGGGGGATACAAGGATGAGGTGAGGATGAGGTGTGTTGGAGGGTGAGGAGGACATAATCAATGTGGAATGCCACTTTTTTTACCTGCATACATTAGAAGAGTTTTTATATTATTTTTTCTTTTTCATCTTTAAGGAACCTTATTTCCAAATCATTCTTACCAATCCTTTTTTATGTTTCCCACTCGGTGTCTAGAGCCTACATTGGAGAACTGCAGGGCCCATTCGGGGGGTGACACTCCCATCAAGATTTTCTGCATACCGAGTGCTCGAACTAGATATCTCTAGTTACGGATAGAACAGTCTCACCATTGCACTATAATCCATGTTGGTGACATTCTTACCTATCGAATATGAAAAAGTTGAAAAATAGTTTTTGAAAGATGCTTTCCACCATATAAAAAATTATCTTTTTTTGAGTTTCATACCTAAACTATCACATATTAGTTAGAAAAACACACCTCAGTGGTGTGTGTAACACACTAATCTCATTTATATTTTAAAACAAACCTTGCCACATGACAATCCACATGGACAAAAAATTTCACCTTGACAAAAATAAAATAAACTATTAATATTAGTTAAAAGTCAAAGATTAAAGTATCACTATTCTAAAAAAGAAATTGATTCTTTTAAAATTTAAAATTTAATAATATTTCTTTAATTGATGAATTTCTTTATATAAATAAGATTTTGACTAAATTAATTAGGTTTGACTGAACCATAGACAACTTCTCTAACTCCTTGAGCCATATCTTCATGTATTTATTTTCATCTCATCTCCATTTAATTTATAATATAAATGCAAATTGTCAGCATATGTAAAAAAAAAATATTAATTATTGTTCACATAAAAAGGAAAAATTAATTAATTGTGTGGTAGAAAGTCTATTATGAGTTGATTGTTTAATTGACCTTTGACGAAAAATTACGAGAAAACAGATTTCCTATATTTACTTTATAAAGTATCTTTTTATTTTTATTCTTATTATTAATATTATTATTCTTATTATTAGTTATTATATTTTTATAGGAGACTTTGATGCTTCTCATTTTCAGAAATTTTCTGTAGAAGATTAAATGAAAATTAAAGATGGGAACATTTGCTTCAACTTTTCTCTCTCCTTGTGTTGTTTTCCATTGGAAATTCAGATAACAATTCTTTAATTTCCTACTAGACTTCTAGACAATTTATTTAGTGTTTTATAAATTAATTTTATATATATATATATATATAATCTCTCCAAAAATCTCTCCTAATTTTTTTTGTCTATCTTTGTTAGTTTCTAGCTCCTCATTTCTTCTAGAAGAGCTTATTGAATTCTAGGGATACACCTATACTGGGTGAAATATTCATAAGGATAGTGTTTGACAAGCCTCAAGCTTTGGTGAATTTCATACAAGTACCTGTAGAGAAGGTATTTTCCATAAGATTTTCAACCATCTTTGATGTATGTGACAAGATATATTCAATTCTGAGTCAATTATCATGTCTGATTTAGTTTCTTTATGTAATAAATGTATTATATTTGAATTATTCTTGGAAGTATATCACCCTAAATATACATAAATTAAAGAATTATGTATATTCATAAGTAAAGTGATCAAAAGGACAAATATCAAGTAAATATAAATTATATATGATTATTCATATATAGTAAGGATTAAAATTATATTTTATTAATATATAATGAATGTACTTTAAAAGAGGAAAAATGATAAAGCTCGAAACAAAAATGTGAACTCTATTTCTCAATATTTACGACTTTCTAGAAGCAGAACTCAAAATCCAAAGTAGGTTACAAAAAACACCTAATCCAAAGTGTGTGTGTCTATTATATATATATCTATATATATAGAGAGAGAGAGAGAAAGATTTCCCAACAAACACCAAATTTTTCAGCGAGATTAAAAAGAAAGTGAGTTTTCATACTTCCACATTCTATTTATTTTTTTCTTGTTTCTTCTCTTTTGTTGTGTTGTTTCGTGATGATTTTTTCTGTAAAATTTATTTATGTTTTGATAAAGCATATATTTTTCTTGATTTTTTTCTGAAACTTTTTGGAGTTTTCTAGCATTCTTTTTAGCCAATTTTTTTTTTCTATACTGATTATTCCTTCATTTATTTCAGGTTGGGAAGAGACATACGTTGAATTCCATTTCATTTTGCTCTTACAATGAAAGACAGTGATTATGCCATGGTGAGTTTGATATTTTCCTAATTCAATTTTTTTTTTTAATATTTCAACCTTTTTATTCAGCTTTTCTTCTAAACCTTGACCTAGCAAGTGTTACTACTTTAGAAAAATGATTGTTTATTTCTCCTACCATGAATTTGAAATCATTTTTCATTTGTTTCTTTTATCTCTCATTTGATAGTAAGGCAAATATCTCTTGATATATGTACGAAACAATTTTATGTAATCATCATCATCATCATACTATACAAAAAGTTGGTAGCCCCAAATTTATAGTTGAAATAAGAAAATATTCTTAAAATTTTGAAGGATCATTTAACTATTCATAAAAAAAATTCCCTTCCATTATTTGATTAATTTTAACTTAACAAGAAAATATATATTCTATGTTAGGAGTCTTTTACTGTTTGGTGTCTTTTTACTGTTTAACTTTACTATTCAGTTAATAAAGTTCCTATTGCTATGGGATTCTTATCTGTTAAGTTTTTTGGGTCATTAGAGTTTGTTGAACTCAAGAAACTTAGATTTAGCCCGAGTTAGTTGTGTAAGGCTACAAATTCACTAGTTTGTTTCAATAAAAAAAGATCGATATTTCCTCTCATATTGTCTTTCGTAGTCTTTCCTTCATTCTAAACATTTGGTATCAGAGCCCTATTACGGGGTAAGAGGTAGTAGTATTCGATTCAAATTCCAACATGACATTAGAGAGTTATTTTGTCCAACCAGCAGTACCAAAGTTTGATGGGTACTATGATCATTAGGCAATGCTCACGGAGAATTTTCTGCGTTCAAAGGAATATTGGGGCCTTGTGGAGAATGGGACTCCTGCAGCACCAGAAGCTATGATGGATGCACAACGGAAGAACGTTGATGATCAGAAGGTGAAAGACTTGAAAGAAAGAACTATTTGTTTCAGGCATTAGATCGTCCAGTCCTAGAGATGATTCAAAAAATAAGTACATCAAAGGATATATGGGACTCTATGAAGTAGAAATATGAGGGTAATACACGAGTTAAGCGTGCACAATTGCAATCTCTTCACAAAGAGTTTGAAACTCTTCACATGAAGGCTGGGGAAATAGTGAACGAATATTTTGGTCGAACCCTCACCATAGCTAATAAGTTAAAAGCAAATGGTGAGGACAAGGGAGATATAGGAGTTGTGGAAAAGATCTTGAGATCTTCCAAGTTTAATTATGTTGTATGTCCTATTGAGGAGTCCAAGGATACGAGCACATTGATCATTGATGAACTTCAAAGAAGCCTACTTGTACACTAACAACGATTGATCCCTTTAATTGAGGATGAACAAGCCTTAAAAATTTACCTTGGAAAACTATTTGGTGGAAGGGGTCGAAGCTTTGGAAGAGGACTGGAAGGGGTAGGGGCAGATTTGAGAAGGCTACAGTAGAGTGTTACAACTGTCACAAACTTGGGCATTTTCAATGGGAATGTCCACAAAAGGGAAAAGAGGAAAATTATGCAAAAACTCAAGAAGAGATGTTGTTGATGGCGTATGTCAATAATGCTGACAAAGAGAATACATGGTATCTTGACTCAGGATGTAACAATCATATGTGCGGAAATAGGGAATACTTCTTCGATTTTGATGGAAGCTTTAATGATTCGGTGAAGTCGGGTAACAATTTAACTTGAGTGTAGTAGGAAAGGGTAATATAAGGCTTCAGGTGAAGGAAACAACACAGGTCATCACAAGTGTGTTTTATGTGCTAGATTTAAAAAAATAATTTACTGAGTATTGGACAACTACAGGAAAAAGGGCTTGCCATTTTGTTTCAACGTGACCAATGTAATGTTTATCATCTTGACAAAGGTTTATTATGGAGACAACAATGGCTTAAAATTGGATGTTTGTTGTGCTTACTATATCACGGCCCATATCATCTGCTTGTTTCAATACCATCACAGAAGACATGGTCCAACTTTGGCATTGCCGGTATGGACACTTAAGCTTTAAAGGCCTAATCAGCAAAAAAGGATGGTGCATGGTTTGCCTCAACTTGATTCTCTTTTGAAGCTATGCAAAAACTGTTTGGTGGGAAATCAACAACGTGATCCATTTCCAAAGAAGAGTAATAGGAGAGCTTCACACATACTATAACTAATACATGCTGATATTTGTGGTCCAATCAAGCCCATCTCTTACAGTAAAAAAAGTATTTGCTTAGTTTCATTGACGACTTTAGAAGAAAATTATGGGTTTATTTTTTGGCTGAAAAGTCTAAAGACATTGCTATGTTCAAAAGAGACCCATGTTGAAAAAGAGACAAATTATTTCATTAGGGGTTTTCGTACATATTGGGGAGGAGAATTTACATCACATGAATTCTCTAATTTTTGTGGTGAGAATCGAATAAAAAGACAATTGATAGCTGCTTACACGCCGCAACAAAATGGAGTTGCGGAGCAGAAGAATAGAACCATTATGAATATGGTTCGTAGCATGCTCTCAGAGAAGAAAGTCTCCAAGAGGAAGCATGGAGTGGAGTTAAACCCTCAGTTGAGTACTTTAGAGTTTTTGGCTGCATTGCTCATGTTCATGTGCCTGATCATATTAGATCAAAGTTAGATAATAAGAGTGTGCGTTGTATTTTGCTGGGAATCAGTGAGGAATCAAAAGCTTATAGACTTTACGATCCAATTTCACAAAGGATCATTATAAGCAGGGATGTTATGTTTGAAGAAGATCGAAGCTGGGATTGGGATAAGAGTCATGAAGAAACATTTGTGTTCGATTTGGAATGGAATGAAGGTGGAAATGAAGTAGTTCCTGTAGCTGTAATACAAGAAGATGATGAATCTAGTTCCGAAGAAACATAGAGTAATTTTCTTTCTGATGCTTTGCCTGCAGACCATCAATCTTTTGTTGTGTCACATAGGAGAATTAGGACACAACCAGTTTTGATGCGAGGCTATGAAACAGGCGAAGGCATCTTTGAAGAAAAAAGTGATATGGTTATGTTTAGAGAAATTAGTACAGATCCTATTTACTTTGAAGATGCGGTAAGAAATGAGAAGTGGAGAAATGCCATGGATGCAGAAATAGAAGCTATAGAAAGAAATGACTCTTGGGAATTGATGGATTTTCCTAAAGGAGGAAAAAAGATTGGAGTTAAATGGGTTTATAAGACTAAATTTAACGAAAATGGAGAAGTAAATAAATATAAGGCTAGGTTTGTAGTGAAGGGGTATGCCCAACAACATGGGATTGACTACACAAAAATATTTGCACTTATGGTGCGTTTGGAGACAATTCGGTTGGTGATTGCACTTGCAGTACTAAGAGGATGGCCTATGTACCAGCTAGATGTAAAGTCTGCATTTTTTTATGGGGAGCTACATGAAAATGTTTTTGTGGAACAACCTTGTGGTTATGTGCAGAAAGGGAATGGGCAGAAGGTGTATAAGCTAAAGAAGGCACTATACGGGCTTAAGCAAGCGCCGCGAGCTTGGTATAGTCGCATAGAGGCCTACTTCATGAAGCATGGTTTTGACAAATGTGAGTATGAGCATACATTCTTAATCTAGATGAAGATAAATGGCAACATATTAATTGTAAGTTTATATGTTGATGATCTCATTTTTACTGGCAATAATGAATTATTGTTTGCAGAATTTAAAAGATCTATGAAGGATGAATTTTACATGACAGACCTTGGAAATATGAGATGTTTTCTTGGTCCGGAGATTTCTCAAAGATCAGATGAAATTTTTATCGATCAAAAGAAGTATGCATTGGAGATACTGCAAAAGTTTGGGATGGATAAAATCAATTTTGTCCTTCATCCAATTGTTCTAGACTTTAAGCTCACAGAGGATGAGGGTGGAATCAAGGTGGATAAAACTTACTACAAGCAGATTGTGGGCAACCTCATGTATCTAACATCAACTCGGGCAGATGTGATGTTTGTCGTGAGCCTTATTAGTAGGTATATGGAGAATCCTACTGAGCTTCATTTACATGAGGCAAAAAGGGTGTTGAGGTACTTAAAGGGTACACCTGAGTTTGGGATCTTTTATAGAAAGGGAGGAGATGATGAACTTGTTGCTTACACAAACAATGATTATGCTGGAAACTTGGGAGACAGGAAGAGCACATCTGGTAAAAAACAACCAGTTGTGAGTTTATCTACTATAGAGGCAGAGTTTATTGTTGCTACCTCATGTGCATGCCAAGCAGTTTGGTTGAAGAGAGTTTTGGAAAAGCGTGATCCTTATCAAGGCAAGACATGTACTATTCTTTGTGATAATAGTTCTACAATTAAGCTTTCGAAGAATCCAGTTATGCATGGTCGTAGAAAGCACATACATGTACGTTTTCACTTCCTGCGAGAACTGACAAAAATGAGCACTATGGAACTTGTTTATTGTGCTACACATGAACAATTGGCTAATGTGATAACTAAACCTCTCAAGCTGGATGCTTTCCTAAAGTTGCGAGAACTATTAGGAGTTTGCTTCAAGTCTAATGTAAACTGATGCTCATATATTCAGTTTTAGGGAGGAGTTGTTAGGAGTCTTTTACTGTTTAGTGTCTTTCTACTGTTTAGCTTTATTATTCAATTAATAAAGTTCCTATTGTTATGGAATTCTTATATGTTAAGTTGTTTGGGTCATTAGAGTTTGTTGGAGTGAGGAAACTTTGATTTAGCCTGAGTTAGTTGTGTAAGGCTACATATACACTAGTTTGTTTCAATAAAAAAAGATCGATCTTTCCTCTCATATTCTCTTTCCTAGTCCTTCCTTCATTCTTAACATTCTAACAAATACATATAAAGATAAAAAAATTGCACTATAAATCATCTAATGATGAAAGGATAACATGATTAACTTTGGTTTCTCCTTATTAAATATTTTCCTATGGATAAGTTGAGAATGCTTAGATTTCATTTCTTTTGAGTAATGTCTATTTAATGTTTCAAAATTGCTTTCATCTTTCAACACTTATTATTGTATTAACTCTTAGGTCTACATTCATATGACCAATTCAAGTTAATTTATATAAGTATTCTTGTTGAATTTTACTTTTGTTACTACAATAATTTTTAAAATAATAGATTATCTAGGTTTAAGATGAATTTGAAATTTAATTTTTTATTAGGTTGTTTTAGTTGTTGAGAAATTCTAGTTTTTTTGAATTTTGAATGCAGATTTTCTGCATACCGTGCGGTCAAATTGGCTATTTAAACCCCTCATATGCTTAATAAAATTATTGAGAGTATTTCAATCAATTCTTTTTGCTCCCCCATTTTTAAAAACACCAACAATGGTATCAAGAACTTTATTGATCTTATGGGATCTGTGAGTTCTTCCAAAGAACTACCATATCATTTTAACTAATAATGGCTATCCATTTTAACCTTTCAGGGCTACTTTTAATGCAAAAGAGCTATTTTCAGCCAATTTTAACCCTGTCTTCAGGCCATGTTTTTTTCAATGCACAAGCTATTTTCAACCACTATTTTACCCTAAAAATGGCAAACAAAAGTCTCTTTTTGAACAATCGATAACTATCAAATTTGGTCACTGAGAGTAAAACCATAATTTGAAACTTATGTGATATGTGATGAAAAGAAAAATCCTTACAACAACATTTTGCAAATTCTACAAAAGGTCAGAGTAAAACACTTTCAAAATAGATTTTAGACAAAACAAGGTTATTGAAGGCGTTTTTAAGCATAGGGCCAAAAGAAGAAAAAAAAGAAAATTTTAAACTTAAGTAACAATGAACAAAATTCGACATCAACTGTCAAAGCAGAAATTGAAGAGGAGAAGTTTTTCTATTGCAGTAACTAGAGCAATGGAGAAGTGTTGAATTTTACTTTAGTTACTACAATAATTATTAATAAAATAAATTGTCTAGGTTTAGGATAAATTTGAAATTTAAATTTCTATTAGGTTGTTTTAGTTGTTGAGAAATTCTAGTTTTTTTTTTTAATTGCAAATTTTATGCATATTATGTGCTCAAATTGACTTTTAAAATCCCTTCTATGCCTAATAAAGTTATTGAGAGTATTTCAATCAATTCCTTTTGCTGCCCCATTTTTTATAAACACCAACAATTCTTAGCTTTATGAATTATATATCAAAAAAACTTCTCATCCCTTCTCTCAAAACATGGAGAATCCTAGGACTTGAAATTTGAATAGTGATATTTGTTTGAAAGGATCCCGTCGTTTTGGCAAATTTGAGCTTCTTCAATCCTAGAGGTTGGAGGATTCATAATTATGAAATATTTGCTAAATCAATTATCAAAATATTTTTTCAACAGAGATTAAAATTCAACGAACAAGTTTTCAATTGATGAGTATACAAAATCATAATTCTGAAAATGTAGTGTAACCTTTGCTTAAAGTTTTGAATTATCTCTACAATTCTAAAAGAGGTTCTAGTGATACTAACAATTTCATCCTTATATCTTCACCAAGGAAAGTTCGTCCTAAAATAATTCTAATGATTTCATGAAAAGAATTAGGTTGTGCACATGCTAACATTGCCATACTTGCTGGTGGTAAGATAAAATTCAACTCCAACTTCACCAAATCCATTTTATTTAATAGTTGTTTCCCAAATTCTTCACAAAATTGAAGAAAACAAGCTAGTTAGTTCCATGAACAAGAAGAGAAACAATGAAGAAAATAATTCATTAATTTTATTTGGATTTTAGTAAAACTGGGAGAGGATGTTGGATAACTCAAGATTTTTTTGTAGAAGATGCGTGACTGAAAATGACATAACAGAAAGACCTTTGAAAAAAATTTGTTTTGACTATGGCTCTTAGTTTCTCGAACTAACGGAGGGATGAATATTCTAACTTTTTGGATAGTAAAAAGATATTTTTTTGTTAATTAATATATCACATGGATGTAAGCTACCTAGGTTTAGCCTATAGGTCAGAGATGTTTTAACCCCAAAACTCCTCACAAACAGACATTCCTTGCCTTCATAGTGGAATTAATTTTTGTTACATTCACTAGATTTTGAATTAATGACCTGATAGCTAGGTTTAATGATTTATGGGATATTTTCATATTTGTAAGACTAAATGATCAATCTAAGTTTGGCATAGGCAAAACAACTATAATTGAAAAAAAAAAGTTATTTTTGTCTCTAATTTTTACTTGTTCTGGGAAATAAAATTGTTATCCTATTGCTATTTTTCTAAAAATAAAAACAAGTCCATTTATTCATTTTCTATGTTTTCTTAATTGGCAAAGGAATTTCATACATAATATGTTCTAACTTTTTTTATTATTATTATCAGGAGAAAGCTTCATATAATAGTTCTGCTCCTAATTAATTGAATTGTTTGTTCCCATTTTAAGACTTTGCTTGTCAACTTTAAATCCATTAGTACTATAAAGGAAATATTTTACTTTTAGGTAAGCATGAACTCTTAAATTTAAATATATACCTTGATTGATCTTGTCTTATGTTTGATTCCATAGATCTTTGGAATGAAAATTGAAAAGGGAAGGAAATCTCCAATGAAGATGGTGCAAAACCAAAAGTCCGATGTAGAAAATGAAGGGGAGAAGGGAGAAAATCTAATGCTGAACAAAAAAACCGATGAAGACACTAACACAACAAAGAAAAAGGATCTATACGACTTTGTTGAGAAGAAAATAGTTGACAAAGAACAACAAAAATACATTGATGGTAATAAATTAGAAATTATTCTTATAGAGTTATGTTAGTTTCTATTTTTATCTTTTTGGATGGTGTATGTTAGTAAAAAGGGGGGGGGGGGGGTATAGATGTAGAAGAGGCATATCTTAAATTTAATATCAGCAAGTATTGTGTCCCATTTTTTTACATTATTTGTTTTTCCTTTTTTATCAAAACTATTTTTGTTTATAAATTAGAATGATTTTTTAGTTAGTTTTCAAAACATTACTTTTTAAAGTGTCATTCAATTTTTCTCTAAATGCCTACGTAACATAAATCTAATTTCCAAATGTTAAACTTCATATAGAGGAAGCTTCCAAACCTGGAGCAACTATAGATAGCATGGATGACAATCCCGGGATTGGTGTATCTTCTACATCCAAACGTGTCCATGAATCAACTTTGGAAGTAAGTGTATTTTTCGTCAGCTTTTGCCCTAGCTATACTTTAGTAACCTGCATAGACTTAATATAATGTGTATGCAGCCTACTAAGGAAGATGTCCGGACCTCCCTTAAACAAAATGATATTGTGCAAAGCCAATTGCATGCAAAACGTCAAAAGGTATTACAATAAACTGTAAGTTTAAACTTTCTGCACCTACTTTGGATAGTTAAGAAGACTAATTATGTACAGGGACTCATTTATTTTCATTACATTTAATAAGTCTGAATTTGAATACACATATGAATATTAAGATGTGTGTTGGAATCATGACCTCCATAATTCTTCTACGGATTGTTTATGGGTTATCCGATCCTTAGAATGTTTAGTAGTTCAAAGTAAGTACATTTGTAGTTGCCAATGAATTTCACTTTCAAACTTTAATGAACTTAATAAAACTTCAAACTACAAACCAATGTAACATAAGGAATTATAAACTCTAATACCCAGATTCAGAACACAAACCCCTAGGTTTATGTCTCAGATCTTCAAGTTGCCTCCAACTCCATCATCCAACTACACTAAATATCCTAGAAGACAAATTACGACAACTTTAACAAAAGACTCAAACTAAACAAAATAGAATACTTCAATTATGTTCTTCGCAGAACTTCAACAATACTTCAATTTGAACTCTCTCACAATAAGACTATGTTTTTCCTATTTCTCTCTATGTATGCACAACCTTCTTTGGAGAAAACCTTTCTCTATTTATAGAACAAGAGTCCCTTCCTACCTAAAATCTACTTCAGCAAACTTGTAGTGGTTTCTTTTCCTCGTGTGACTTGGAATACTTGTCGTGGTTCCTTTTCCTCATGGGACTTGGAGTACTGTATTATTTTCACCACTTCAACATTATTCTTTCTCTCTATGCCCAGTTGGGATTTGGTATTTCTGTGATCATATTTGTGGACTCGTTCTTTGCATCTGTCACTTGTAAAAACATATCTCTGTCTAAGAAATTCCCCCTTTTTGATGATTAAAAACCCATGAATCCGGGTGTGCATTTCAACCTACTGAAAGATGTTACACAATCATAGAACTCAAAGTAACATGTTATAAGACAAGGAAATAATAATACATAGCACCATCCCCCTTTTGATATCATAAAAATATATCAATAAAGCATAGAAGAAACTAATACTCAAGGTTTCAAAGCAATCTCTAACACTATCAAGGCTAAAACAATTGGAATTAAAACCAAGTACATTAAAAGTCAACCGCATAAATTAAAAAACATAGGGCCAATAGATCCATTTTCCAGAATGTATACACCATCACCTTAACAAATGCAAAAAAAAAAAAAAAAAAAAAAAAA
>JAJOOR010017284.1:0-35046 GCA_036250505.1 Solanum acaule
ATTTTGATACGGTTGCTCTAAAATTTGGGTTAGACCCATTTCCCACTCAATTTGACCCCCTAAACAAGAATATGAAGTCGGATTTTCGAAAAACGAAACGGATTTTTTTTTATATAGCTAAACAAGTTTCCGGTAACTTCCGAAGCATATTTTAAAGAACTTTTTGGGTCATTTCAGTCGTATTCACCCTCTTTTAGTCTCACTATTGGCTTTCTTCATGTAGACAAGGGAACTATCACCTTTAGTCAATCACTCCTTGGAAGGAAACTATAGTAACAACCCAATATAAACTATACTATGTAAAGGAACCCTTCATACCTAGCCTTAAGTCATACTTGTGCAATATATGAATAACATCCCATACTACTATCCACACTAAGTACTCCTTTAGGCTATCATGAATGCTCACTAGTTGGGGATTAGTCCCTCTTGACTATTTGACTTTATTCACTTAAGGTACCGCTCTTCTTAGTACAAGGCAAGACATCACACATGAATGAGCACAAGTCATCAATTCAAGGCTACCAAGGAATAGCACCCTACTAGGCTAGACCAAGCTAATAATCTAACTAACATGTCTACATTTTGCTAAGTCAAACTACCATGGAGGGCATACTATCATGCAAGTCCAAGATATTTAAGGAAGGGTGCAAATGTCCCATCCTACCTACCATGCAACACATCCCATGATGCTAGTGCAAGCTATCCTTAGGAGAGTATGATTCTTACTCCCAAGCTACCATGAGTACTACTAGCTCAAGCCACCCTTACAAGCACACCAAGATGCTAATGTAAGCTATCCTTAGGAGAGTATGAATCTCAATCCCAAGCCACCATTAAGAGAGTATATGTCCTCAATCCTAAAGTTACCATGAAATGGTCTTTGCTTAACCAAATCAAGCTACCATGAAATGCATTTTTACAATGCTAGTGCAAGCTATCCATATGAGAGTATAAATCCTCAATCCCAGGCTACCATGAAATGGTCTTGTCTTACCAAGTCAAGCTACACATGACGGATCATATATATCAGAACTTCAAGCTATTCTAGTCTAACATGATTTGATTCATTTTAGGTTATTAAGCCAACCTAGAATCATTCTATGTAAGATAACCTTGGATCTCCTAGTATATTCAGGCTTAAGTGTATGTAAATGAGATTGGACTTTGAACAATACACAACAAAGTCACATCATATTGGCTTTACCTCCAAAGCCGTAACCTTGATAACTACAAGACTTATTCTCAAGCTTGACTTCATTCTATCATCATTCATATCTAGATGGCAAGACATTCAGCCACATTCTTTATTACTAGGTGATTCTAGTCATAATTCATTATAATGGTTCAATTTCATCTTTACAAGTCAAGATCCTTCATATTCAATAAAGTATAGTTCAATTCAATATTATATGCTCCTAACTTTGAACAATTACTACTCATGACATTGATTTAAGAAGATCACCTTTGAACCTTCAATTTCACCTCTAGTGACATAAACCCACAAATATCACATTCATCAATTTAGACTAGGGTTTACCATAGAAATCACATAAATCCACCATAATATCACTAAGCAAAGCTAAATAAATCATAATTGGGTATTATCCACTAGATTGGAATCATACCAAACTCTACCCACAATGTAAGAAGAACCCTAACTAGAATTGAGTTTTTGCTTTCACAATTGGGAGATTTCTAGGGGGCTCTATGGGTGGAAGAACCCATAGATGAATAAGCTAAACATACCTTTAATAAAATCCCTAACACAAGCTTTCATCATTGGAGGTTGTTCTTGGTCCAATCTTCAAGCTCTATCGTCTTCTTCAAGTCTTGGGTTTTCTAGAGAGAGAAATATTTGAGAGAAGAGTGTTTTGGGGTTTTGATTCTAAATGACTTAGTTGGGGTGGTTAATGACTTAAAATAGTCCATCTAGGTGAATAAAGTCCATATAAAATGACCCCCACTTAAAACCAACTAAAAAGGAATTTACTAAAAACCCCTCCTAAGGTAGCCCACTCCTAGCCACCACGAGAGGACTTCACGGGCCGTGGTCCTAGGGTAGTGGCTAGGGCTTAATGTCTTGGCCCACTAAAAGCCTAAGGGAAGACTAGGAGACCTCCCACGATCCGTGGTCAAGACCATGAGTCGTGGTGATGGTCATGGACCCTAGCCAGTAGCTAGGCCTAAGGGCCTTGCTTTCCACCATTCTAAGGGGTCTTCACGAGCCCCTTCACTGACCGTGGTCAGGACCACTGGTCGTGAACCCTGGGGTAGTGCTTGGCCAAGGTTGGGGCAGCCTTGGCCTTTGGCTTAGGCTTGGTCTCCTTGCCTTGGCACTTACCTTTGCAACCCTATACCAAACCTTAGATGGTCTTCTAATCTACGGGGTGTAACACGTGCCTTGACGTTTGACCCCTAAACCCCTATTCTAAGCATGGGAAGTATCATCTACGACTCTATTCCTCAACATAAACTCTAGAACCCTAGCTTAAGGCTCTAGTTAGGTCTACTAGTTTCCGGGGTATTACAATCAGACACTCTCGACACAAACTTACTCATCCTCGAGCTAGAGTCGGCCACCAAAGATGGAGCATACTTAGACAATTGGGTGAACCTGAATGCATATTCCTTAACACTCATATTACCTTGCCTAAATTTAATGAACTCAAGCACTAAAGCTTCTCTCATTTCTAGAGGGAAGAACCTATCTAGAAAAGCACTCTTTAACCTTTCCCACTCTATGGGACCCATTTCTACCGGTCTAGCCTCTTTCCATTAATTAAACCAAACTTGAGCAACCCCTTTGAGTTGGTAAGAAACCAACTCCGCCTTCTCTACCGAAGTCACTCCCACAAAGTCCAACACCTTAGAGACCTCATCTATAAACTCTTGAGGATCTTCCTCCATCTTTGACCCAAAAAATTCCGGAGTTTCTATCCTAGCCTGAGTCAACATTTGAAAACCAAACCTAAACTTCTCATTTGTTACTTTCTTTTCCAAAGGGTCATTCAGAGCTTGAGGAGGGGCTTGGGGAAGAACTTGTTGATCCACACTGTCTTCCTCATTCCTTCCAACGTTAGCCCTTGTAGTAGTCATATCCTGAAAATCATCAGGCACAAATTATGATAAAGACCTAATAGAGTTAAGCTCTATGGCGTGACTTAGAGAATGAATAAGTGAAGTTTCCTAAACATCTAATAGCCTCTCATTCATAAATGTGGCGCGCTTAACACTGATGAACAAGACTCAACTAGATGTGGTTTGAGACATCCTAGAACCATTCTAAACCTTGTGCTCTGATACAAAGTTTGTCACGAACAGGTACCCCCTAGATGTGACACGGTGTACAAGACTCTGAAAATCCTCATACAAGCCTCTTAGCATATCATAACATAAGCTAATAGAAAATGGTGCGGAAATTTAAAGCATTTTTCCAGTACAATCAAAGTCTCATAAAATGAAGCGGAAGTCTTACAGTTGTCTCAAACCATCTAATACTTGAAACGAGTTAGGGACACAACCCATACAAAAGTCTAAACATAAAGAAAGAAATAAAAGGAAAGGTAATCAAGTCCTCGATGCTATGAGGACTCACCAACTCTTTACTTGCTTGCTTCTACTATGATCCTAGCCACAATAATGGAAGTCAATATCACCAGACCCTATATTTGATAAGAATGTGGGCAAGATTATGCGTTAGTACAATAATGTACTAAATATAATGGCAAGCATAAATAATCAAAATAAGCATAATGTAGGAATTAGTCAACATAAGACATATACCATAATCATAAGAGACAATAACATAAGTTATAAGTATAAGAGACATCATCATAATACATAGGCTATAAGTATAAATGATAACAATATAGTCATAGACATAGTCAATGCCTCTAGATCAACATAATATAAGAGAAACAACTCATAAGTAACCTCAAAGCATGCTTGTGCAATGCATGGATAAGACCCCATAAATCTCACCCATACTAAGAAAACCAAGTTAGGCCCTCATTCATATTCATCATCTTTTAATCTCATCCTTTAGCTTAGTTATCATAGATAAGGGAACATTCACCTTTAACCACGTATATCAAGGAAAACAACTATAGCAACGACTCAATCTAAGAATACATCAAACAAGTAAACCTCATATTAGACTTGACATTGTGGGAATTAGCCTTAACCGACATAGAGGCCGTGTGAGCTAAAACATGATCTCCCGGTGTTATCCACACCGAAAAGGATTGTCCTACTTGCCTAAGGTAGAACCATGATTTAGCTTAGGTGGATCCATTAGCTAAGTAACCTACGGGGGCACGTAGTTTATGTGATACAGAGATTACTACTAGAAGCCCAGACTCAACTGACATAGAAGGTCTCCCTCTCATGAGATATATGTACTTGGGAGCCTGGACTCAACTGGCATAAAAGGATCCTATTTGGAAGCCGCACTCAATTGGCATAAAAGCTTCCATCTCATATTCAATATCCACTTGGTGCTAAGCATAATTTCCATGGAATACTTATTAAGTCCTACTTGACTCATGCTTCATGGAAGGATGTCCTTGACAATGAATCCAAGTTAGTTTATTAGGATAACTCTTGGATCATGGGTGAGAAAACCTTTCACATCATGTCCACATGTAAGTATTAGATTCAATTAGGTGAGAAAGCCTTTCAACCTAGGATCTTCATTGTGTGAGAACCTTTCACATCATGTTCATCATGAGTTCATGAGAATATCCTTTCAATCAACCCACAACAACAACTTGTTCATTAACACTTCACTCTCAAAGTGTACTCATAGCATTTACATAGATTTCATGGAAACATGCATAATCTCATGAACTTGCCTTTTAATGTTCAAAACTTACTTTCAATCAACACATCTAGAATTTAAGCATTAGACATGGATTTCATAATATCATGCATACCTTCATAATATAGGTCATGTGGTTAAGTCCTTCCACTACAATCCTATCCACCATTCATAAGACACATAAGCTTCACTCTCAAAGCCTTAGCATTTATAGTTCATCTTATTAGCTTTACCCTCAAAGCCCTATCAATTAACATTCTTAATTACAAGCCTTACTCTCAAAGCATTTCTTCTCACCATCATCACATATGCCTAGGTCTCAAGACATTCTAATCACATGCTTTATTCTTCATCAATTTTAATCATACATCATCATATAGGTTCAATTTCAAGCATTACTAAATCATAATTCATCATGCATACTTGATCTTAATCAATTCATGTCTATAAGCTTTACTCTTAAGAAATTCATGTCTATGAGATTCAAACTCAAGCAATCTAATTATTCTTCATCATATAGCCCCCAATCTCAATCACTACTAATCATGATTCATCATACATACACTAATCACATTCAATTAATGCTATATACTTGACTATCAAGAAATCTACAATGTACTTCATCTATTCTAGAAGGTTACCTCTAAATAATCAATTTCCCCTTTCATGGCATAAAACCTAAATACATAAAATTCACCCTAGAATCATAGGTTAAGCATGAATACATGTATAATCATACTAAAAACATGTAATTCCATCATAAACAATTATAAACAGTCATATACAATCATAATCCACTCTATTGGATCATAGCCCATAACATTAGAAGAAACCCTAGTTTGACTTAGGGAATTCTTCTTGTAAATTGGGGAAAACATGGAGGCTTTATGGATGAAAGAAATCCATGAATGAATAAGCCATCATACTTTGATTACAAAGCTTACCAATCTTGAAACAATGGAGACTTGGCTTGACCTAGCTTGACCTTCCTCTTCTTCTTCTTCTTCTCATTCTTCTTCTTTTTCTTCTTCTTCTTCTTCTTCTTCTTCTTCTTCTTCTTCTCCTTCTTCTCCTTCTCCTTCTCCTTCTACTCCTTCTCCTTCTCCTTCTCCTTCTACTTCTTCTCCTTCTTCTTCTTGGCTTGACCCAGCTTGACCTTCCTCTTCTTCTTCTTCTCCTTCTTCTTCTCTCCTTCTTCTTCTCCTTCTTCTTTTCCTTCTTTTTCTCCTGCTACTTCTTCTCCTCCTCCTTTTGCTCCTTCTTCTTCTCCTTCTTCTCATTCTTCTTCTTCTTCTTCTTCTTCTTCTTCTTCTTCTTCTTCTTCTTCTTCTTCTTCTTCTTCTTCTTCTTCTTCTTCTTCTTCTTCTTCTTCTTCTTCTTCTTCTTCTTCTTGTTCTTGTTCTTGTTCTTGTTCTTCTTCTTGTTCTTCCTCTTCTAAAGTGATAATTTCATAGAGAGAATTGGGTTTCTTTTGGGATCTTGAAGTAATGACTTATAATGACTTAATTTAGGGGTCTAAAGCCTTATATATGTGGTATAGATTAGGGTAAAATGATACCACTTGATCTTAATTAAAACTGAAAAATCCCAAAGTACCCCTAAACTCAACTGCTAAAAACCACCTTACTGCCCCATCCACGAGACCCTGACCAGGGGGTGTAGGTTGATCTACGACACGTACTGGTTGGGCGTGGTTTGGGTTTGAAACTCTAATGTTGGCTGTTGACCTACGGAGCCCACCTACGAGGTGTGGACCCATCCACGGGGCATGGGTCCTGCCGTAGGTCACTGCCTTAGGCAAATTCTTGGGGACTCATCCGCGAGGCTTCTCACGGAGCGTGGGTCTAACCAAGGGGCGTGGGTAGCCCTCGTGGGTGACACCTTGATGCTTCAACATGCTAAACCCTCTATTTAAGTTTGGGGTGTTACAATTGAGCATAACTTTTTCTCGGATAGGTGGTGCCGATTTCCGACAACTTGCTAAATTCCACCATGCAGTGGCAATCGCCTACCCTAATGCCCTTTCTCCAGACGTTACTGTTTGCTTTGCTATGAGCTTTCTTGGCTGAAGTTCAGAGTCAACCTTCCATACAAGGAAATTTTCTAATACAGGGGAAGAGGCAGAGCACAACTGATTCTGTGACACAATTACCTAAACCATGTTTTTCCCAAGTTGTGGTCTAAGACCCTTTCGGAGGAAAACCCAGAAGAAAGATTGAGGGGAACTACATGCAATTAATCCTTTGCATTCCCACTAAATCATTTAAGGGGGTATTTCTGCACTAAGATATAGAATGTTAAAAACACGCATAGACGCACTAATGCTAAGGGCTGGTTATTATCTAATGGATCTTTTCGTTCTAATACTCTATCCAAGAGTTCTCAGTGTTTATAAGGAGGTCGACATCATGTATTGTCCTTCTTCTACGTGGATGACATTGCTTTCTCTAGTAATGACTTAACTTTGTTAAATGAGCTTCTTTCCATTAGCTCTCCAAGCTTCCTATCTTTCCATTCCCTCCTAAGCTTCAATTGGTGTTATAGTCCTACCCCAGTAAGGGGAATTCTTTCTAAGAAAGATTTTTTTCCATTTTGTTGAGGCATGATGAGAGAGGCGGAGCAGACCAATCCCCTAAGAAAAAAAGGAAAGAGCCTTACCACACTGTAGTGGAGCTTGCTCCCCGCCCTAGGCCTATTGAGATCTTTCCGTGTGTTGGTAAATTTGGGCTCAGGAGGGCAATACCCGATTCACCGAAACTTCAACCAGAAGAGGTAGAAGAGAATAAAGTGTTGTGCTCATTCTTTTCTTTCATAGCTAGAGCAAATGGAAGGAGACGTCGTGCAAACCAAAGACTTTGACATGTGTCAGTAGGCACACCTCTGATAAGGTCACAATCATGAGAATCATTCCCAATCAAATCTATGAAAGGGAGACCCTCTATCCTCTTAATCTTTAGAGCATATATTATATATAAGATAATAAGTCCACTGCGGTGCCCAAGACAAGGCAAAATGAATAGGAATGTTGAAGGACATAAGGCTCAACTAAGGTAAGGAAAGACCCTGACCATCTAGGTCACCAATTTTCATTTTTAGGGAGTTGGAGATGATCGAAGAGGCAGCAAAATAGGAAATTTTGATCTCGGTGAGCTCAACAAGGCCGAGACCAAGATGATGGATATTCCAAGGAAGATCGAAGAAGATGAATGAAGGTTTATACCTACCCCTAACTGGCACTATGAATCCGATCGCATCTCGCATGCCTCTGTGGTCAATGAGAGCAGCAAAAGATCAAACCCCACCCCACTTAACTCAAGCCAAGGAGCGAAAAGCCACTTGACTGTAAGGAGAGGAGTTCCAGTCCTTAAGATTTGGAAATCCTAGTGTGCTATTGCACCTGCTAGAAAGAACAGTTGAACTACCATTGGCCCGGGTTCAGCCTTTACTTTGAATTAGAATTAGGCTTTAACAGGGCTTCTTCCTAATTATCAATTACCAATAGATTTCAGACTGATGCAAGGCTTGAATAGACATGAAAAGATGGCTAAAGGAAGATTGCATATTTCTGTTCAAAGACTGCCCTTTCATTTGAATATCTTTAGTGAGATGGAGACCCTAAAGAGCCCGTAAACTCCCAATTTAAACATGAAAATAGGCCATTCCAGACCTTTTCCTCATGGAGCAAGAAGATCGATGCCACTATCACCTCTTGGATTTTATTTCATATAATCTATTCGACTGGAAGGAAGGTTATACGAATGACTTTGAAAGAGTAGTTTCGTTGGTAGAAGGGAAGGAGAAGGTTCTTCAACTGAAGCCCGACCTCTATGATCTGAAATGAGTGCGGAAATGTCCCTTTAAGAAATAGATCTTTACAGAAAAAGAGCTTAGAGGTTTAGTCAACTATTGTCCTATTTTGTTTCTTCTCAATGAGAGGCTTCCCCAATAATACTGGCAACCTCCATGGTCATTCCCAATCCAATCTTTTTCTATTACTGGATCCCGTCGAAAATGCTTCTTTTCTGCCTCGGGTATTAGCAACAACTCGTATTTATTCAGTAATTCTACCTCTTCTTCATTCTTGGACCTCGTTTCATAATATTGTTACTTTTCCATCTTGTGTCTCACGAACCTTTTCAATACGGTCCAGATTGCTAGCTGCGGTTCATAGGTTTGTTGAGTTCTTATGGGTGCATTTACTAGAAAATGGTTGGAATTGGAAGTAACTGTAAGTGAGGGAGGGAAAGGAAGAGCAAAATGTTTTATGGGTTCGTGCTCCACATTCGTGAAGCACTTCACTCTCTCAAGAAGACACATAAAATTACTAGTTTTTCGGTGTTACATGAGCCCCTAGTAGTTTACCAAATAAATTGAGATGTCGGGCATTCCTGGCCCACCAAGCGAAACTAGAGCTTTCTTGATCACGACCAGCTAAGGCTAAAGTTCCATTAAAGAGTCTTTCCACGTGGTCGAATCTCCTCAGGGAATATAAGGTTTTCATGAGGCTGATCTTGCGCCGCCATTCAAGCATCTCCATTCTATCTCTCCCTCGTTATGAAAAAAAGTGGAATGAAATCCCAGTTATACACTTCTTTCGTTCTACGAACCCATGTTGATTCTGAACTTCGTTCACGAAGAACCAGACTTTTGACGGGCCAGAGCATGAACTAATCTATCACTTCCCTCCTATCTCGTAAAGTTTTTACACTTGACAATTCCCTGACTACTTGGATGATCGGAGTAGAAAGGGGATACCCTTTAATTAAGCAAAGAACACACTGAAGCTAGACAGATTGGAAAAGCCCCTTTATGGAAGGACCTATGTAGAAGCTCATTCCGGACAAAGGAAATCTCTGACACAAATTTAGGCTTCTCCGATTTAGAAAATCTTGACAATTACTTTTATAATAGGTGTCAACCTAAGATCAAAGGCAGTTCCAAAAAGGAGTTCCCTTTTATAGTAGGTGTCACCCTGACAATTCACGCTTTACTAATAACAAACATATATATGGCTTACTTTTTTCAGCTTTTTTGAAGCGCCAGTAGTTGTAGCTGTGGCCACACCAACCCTTTCGTTCTTATCGCTCCGGATTCCAATCTATATGACCTCTGGGAGGTTCAAAGTAAACCTCTTCCGTAGAAGCAGGTAGTAACCTAACCTTTAAGAATTTAAAATCGATTCTATGATTGAATTGCAGAAGTGCTACATAGTAGTAGAAACTCAGAGAGACAGATAGAGAGGGGACTGTTTCATACCTGCTAACTGATTAACGTTTGAAGCACATTCATCCAATTCTAAGTGTCAACGATCGCTAGTCAATATAAAACCCAACAAAATGAGTCGGGGTCGAATCCCACAGGGAGCGGTACGCGTTTGAGAATCAATTAGGAAGTACGAATATGATCAAATAGGTGATAGGAATAAAATTTATTGAATAAAAACATAATTCAAATATAGGAGTGACACGAATGTCAAATGGCAGGGGGGTTTTGGTTTAAAATTATCAACTATAGCAACATCAAACAATACTAAAAACAATAATAAGACGGGTTCTTGGGATGTGATTCAATTATAGGCTAATATACACCAATAGGTAATTGCAACTGTTAGGGAAGCTGTATATTAGTGAGTAAGCTAAGCCATAAAGGGAATAAATTTTCTCTCGAACAATTTATTTCAAATCAAGTTGATTTCTCTCGAACATCAACAAGCAAGCAAAATAAGACCAGCCTACACCTTAGTCTATTCACTCTCTCGAGCTGAATATTTGGGACTGAGTTTAGGATTCACTCTCTTGAGCTGAACCCATGCCAACCTAATACCCACTGACCATCAATCAATAAGCTTGGTTTTTAAACCTCTAGCAAGCCAAAAAAATGAAGGTAGAATTGTATTTGCAACAACAATGCTTAAATTAAACCACAACTACTGATTAAACTCACTTCTAAACAACATTTAAACTAACAATTAGCAATACCCATAAACTAAATCTGCCCATAATCACATAATAACACCCCAAGAATTGGGGTTTTAGCTAGACATCATAAAAAGATAAAAATCGTTACCAAATTGAGTTTTCCATCAACTGGGTAAGATTGATTTCGTTCTTACAATGTTCCATTTGAAGAATCTCAAAGACCCATTTCTAATTTCTCGAAAGTGAAAAACCTTCATTCTCCAAGCTTAGGAAAAACTAGAGAAAACTTGTCTCAATACTTAAAATTCAATATGCAAATTACTCTAGTGACAATCCAAAATAAAATTTGATACTAAACTAAATGTTCAAAAATGTATTTATAGTCGCCAAAAGTATGCTGCGAAGAGCCATTCGGCGCAGTAAGTTTGGCTCGCAGATCAGCTCTACAATCTGCCCTTTGATCAAGTCTCTCGCCCTTCTGCCTTGGCCTTCGGCTTCCTCAAGGTCTGTAACTTTGGGCTATCCAGCACTGCATCGCGGAACCACTCAGTGATACGCTGACTACTCCTTTCTCTCGTCAACTTGGTTTTCTCCTTCAAGGATTGGCACACTGGAACTTTAGGCAGTCAGATAGCCATTCAGCGACTCACCAAGTGGACTTGGCGATCACCATGCTTTCTTTTCTTCACTTTTTCAACTCGCTTAATTCGTTCCTTTTTGCAAATTAGTGTCCTTGCTTAGTCCCTCAATCCATATACCTGGAAATCAAGGGTTTTACATCAGTTATTGGCACAAAATAAGCATTTAAGGACACTAAATAATGGTAAATAAATCCTAAATGAGTCCAAATCTAGGACTCATCAACACCCCCAACTTAAACTTTTGCTTGTCCTCAAGTAAAACTCAAATTCAGATGTCTCAAACAGTGCTACACAAGACTCAATCATGACTGCACACAAAAAGACTCAACTTACTTATGCAAGGATCAATTGTGTACTCGCAGGTTCAAGTTGTGACTCACAATTACCAAAGATTCTCAAGTTCACAATACTTGCTTCAAATGAAAGTTCAAGCTCAACAAAAGTACTCAAATGCCCTCACACAAAGAATGATTCCATATTCACACACTATTCTCAACAATTTAGAGATTCGGAATCACATCCAATTCTCACACTCACAAAGATGAACACATGCATGACTTCACCCATAAGTTTGCCCTTATTTTCCAACCAACATTTGTTTCAGCTCACTCAAGATAAAAAAGGTCTTTTCAATGTTTGTAACGGGGCTGAGTGTAAAGGTATGATCATTTAGGCTCAGTGATTGCTTTCCTCATGAAATGTGGTATGAACATCACTTTCTTTCATTTTCTTCAACATTTTCTCTCATGCTCAAAGTTCACCGTATTATTCATTCTCCATGGAACTTTGGACACCCCATTTGTTTTGCAACTTTCACACTTTATTTCTCAACTTTTTTCATTCGTTTTCCTTTTCATTATTTTTCTTTTCTTTCTTTTTTATTTGTATGGAGGGGTTTCATCATTCTAAAAACCATGGCTCAAGGGAGAATTCTTTGCACTTCTTGATTTTCCTTCTCTTTTCACCACACCTCTAACTTAGGATTTTGGCCTAAGTTGGATATTCAAACAAACCACATTTCATGAGGATTATATGTGAATGGATAAAGAAAGGGTTACAATTGTATCAAGTTTCTTCCAAGAAAAGGCTAAGGCTCAAAGGGTTTCAAGCAAAGTTCAAACACTCACAAGGTTGGCCACAAAAGAGGTATAATGTCAAATTGTTTCGCTCTTTAAAATTGTTGCCTAAGATCATTTCAAGAGCTTGCATCACTTAGTCAATCGGACCGACGAGGCAAATTCTAGGTGTCATCACACATGTTCACGGTATGCTCATCACACAAGGCATTGGCACCAATATCAAACAAGACTCGACACTTTCGCTAGTGTGCAATGTTCATCACATGAGCTTCCATTTGATAATGAGCTAGTAACAACGAGATTCAAAAAGTTCACATATTGTCTATGTAACTTCACTTGGCCTCATCGTAGCCACACATTCATTTTTGTTCGATTAAGAGCACTATTCAAGTCATTGGTATTGATCAAGACTGACACTAAAGTTTGCACAAGAACAACCACATTCAAACACAATCAAGAGGTGGCAAAATTTTCAGAAGGGTCAAAAACCATTTACATTCAAAATACGAAGCCACAAGCTCAAACATCCACAAAATAGTGCCAAAACACAATTTACAACACAAAACCCAATGTATAAACAAAAACAATAATCACAAGAGGTTGGTATGGAAATACCTCACCCCACCACAAATAAAAAGCATTTTGTCCTCAAATGCAATAAAAATAGTAAAATTTAATAGATATGACAGAAAGGGAGGTAAAAAGGGGTCCTGTCTAAACAATCGCTCCATCTGTCGGGGCATCAGTGCCTGGTGCAACATCAACACAGCTAACTCCACTCGGGTCAACCAAGGGTGTGTCTGCCAAAAAGGTATTCACAACTGAATCTACCATGGCCTCCTCAATCTCCGTAAGGCCCTCATAAGAAACCTCTTCATCAACACCAAGCAGCTCATCATCAGTCTCACCATCAGACTTGGCAACAACTACCTCCTCTGTTCGAACCTCATCTCCGATAGTAGCCGGAGGCACATTTGGATCAACTGGCACATCAAGGATCTTAACAGTCCAGAAAATCATTGACATGTGAGTGGACTTCAGCTGGTCCACAACTCTCCTCAACTCAGCAATAGCGGCCTTTAGAGCCATCACCTCCTTAGTGGCCCCTTGGCCTAGCTCGCACACCGCAATCCGCGCCTCAATGACATCAATAGATGTACTCAGAGGTGTCACAACATCAGCAAGGGCCCTCTCGATCATGCCAGGAATAGCGTCCTCAAGCCTGGAAGCACGCCTATCGGCAAAATGGGTAAGCTACCCCATCCGTAGCAATGCAGCCTGGGTGAGTAGAGATCGGGAATCACCAGCAGCAGCAGAGGCAGCAGACCTAGGAGGCAGGGAACTTGTAGAGGAACTAGGCATCATGGAAGGGGCAGTGCTACATATACCTGAAGACCCATGGGCCGGAGTAGGCAAATGTGCCTCTGTAGGTAATGTATATATATCCACAACCGGGGATGTGTCCAACGGGGTTGCCTTTTTGTTCTCAGCCTCATCTTTCAACTACTCCACCTCAAACCTCCGGATGTCAGTGAAGGAGGTGGGAATCATGTCCACAATCTTCTTCTCATCTCTAGGCACCCGAGCTTGTTTGCACAATTTAGTGATCAATTCTAGAAAAGGGAAGGAAGTTTGGCGTTGCTTGGCCTTCATGACCATCTCTTTTGTAATGATCATTCCTAAATTCAGCCTTGTCCTATCAATGATGCAACCAAGAAAGGCTGCTTTTGCATGGCGGAGAATCGACTCATTCTAGGATGGCATGATAGTACTGCTGATGAAGCCAAACCAGAACCTTGCTACGATATTGATGTCCTTCTTCTTAATAGGTGCTCCAACTTCGATCCATTTAGGGGCACCGTCAGATATCAGAGGAGCCAGGCACTTTTTCATATTTTCGAACGTCTTCGTCCTGATCATGTACTGAAAGTCGTCCTCAATCTCCTTGGAACACTCCAGGACTGTATTGATAGCATCTCTATCACACTTCACTTTTTTACCCATGACAATCACTTAGTCGACCGACTTGAATTTGGCGGATTGATTCTTCCCTTGTGGCACTAGGGCTCCATAGGCTGTGCAGAATTCCCGGACCCAATTTGGAACATAAGGGCCTCGGGGTCGAGTGAACAGCTGGAACTTGTGAGACCTCAAACAACTCATGATCTCCGGGTATCTATCTATGAATCCATCAGTAGACACCCTCTTTTATTCGATGATGGTCCTCAATCCCTCAGTCTTCAGTCTATTCATAGACTAGGGAGGAGAAACCTGTGCAGCTGGTGCTGGAATATCAACCTGTGCTGGAGCAGGCGGAGTAGTGGAGGCCTGGGTAGCCCTGATCCTAGACAAATCGTTTAGCCTCTTGGATCACAACTCAGCTCTCTGGGGTGCCATTAAATCATCATCCTCAGGGGAAAAAGTGGTAGCCCGAGGATCCTGGTGCTCACCGTCACTCTCTGAAGTGGTGAGGTGAGTGTTATAGATTCCGTCACTATCGGAGTTGGCCTCTGGTGACGCATGAGCTGGTGCCTTTCCCTTCCCTTTTCCCTTCCCACTTGTCGTGGGAATTTTGGTTGCCTTCGCCCTGGATGCAGTTGCATCCTCGTTGATTGTTATTCCCTTAGCCCTCTTGCGGGGCGGCATGTCCTTACCTGCCAATTTCGGTCTAGCCATATCTGCAAAAACACAGTAGAAAGATAGGGACAATTCAAGATAAGTCATAGAAAACAGTTGCAGACAGACTCGCTGAACCAGTCAGCAAGTCGCTGAATCACTTTGACGAAAAAGAATTCTAGAAAATTGGCATGTCGGCGATGGGAGGGGCCTCTTGGAAAATCTCCTACATCATTTAGCGAGCAAGGATTAGCCCGCCGAAAGTTACAGTGTATATTAAGGGTTATGGGCGCAGAAAGGGCGATCAAACAAGACTTTCGGCGAGTCGCCGAGTGCACTCGGTGAACTCAGGCTTCTTGCCGAAAGTTACGGAACCTAAACTGAAAAATAACATGAAAATAAAGGCGATATAGGGGGATTTGGCGAACTGCTGAGTGGTTCGGCGAGCTCGGCCTAGCTCGCCAAACTACCCAATGTGCCTATTTTCATCTCGACTCCCAAGATCTATTCCGCAGCCCCCAAAAACAAAATCAAAACACACACTAGTTCAATTAAACTAGGACTCATGCTACTCATACCCCCGGGATACTCAGCCTTCTCTCGGTTTGGCCAAATTTGGCTATTTGATCACTTTAGCCCTTAAGAATAACGCGAACCGTTCCATCATTTAGCACAGTACATCATTTGGAGCAAATACGTGTTACTTAGACTTCACCCGACTAAACCCAACAACAATTAAGCACAACACAACAATTTAAACCAATTTTTAAGCACGGAATTTGGGAAATTAACAATTAGGAATATTAGGCAAGATTTCGAAATTAAAATAGGCACATAAGCACACAATTACGATTCAGAGAGGCCCAACACACATCGCTAAGATCAAAACAATTGCAAATGAGTAAAAACTGCTAAATATAAGTTTGGGGTTCAAAAAACCAACCTTTTATGCCGAATATAAACTTCAAAAAGCTAGGCGGCAAAGAATTCCAACTCCGAACACACAATCGATGACTTAGAAGCACTAAAAACATGAAAATATGGTAAAATCTAGTGCGGGTGTGATTTTGGGAAGTTAAAAAGTGAGGGAATGTGAAAGAGTTTGAACTTTAGAACCTTTGTCCTTTAAAACCGTCCAGTTCTTGCCCTGTCAGTGACATTAATTTTGCTTGTTGAACCGCTCGACGACACGCCGAGTGGTCACTTACCTCGCCGAGTTTTACAAGACTTCCAGTTAATATGGGGATCCAAACGGCAGACTAAGTCGTGATCGCCAACCTGTTCCCGACACGCTGAGTTGATCCTGGGCTCGCCGAGTTTTACAGACTCCAACCTTAAAAGTTCTTGAGTCCAACGGTGGTCCAAGTCGGGTTCGCCGACCTCTTCGGCGAGACGGCGACTGGACTTTTGGCTTGCCAATCACCACTTTACAAACACATTCTACTCTTCAACCTGCAAAATTAACACACGATTATTTCTAAAACAAAAAAGAAAGCGGCAAAACTTGGGTTGCCTCCCAAGAAGCGCCTTAGTTAGCGTCGTCGCACGACGCTGGTCCTCACTCAAACTTCATTCTTGGGGTTTGCCATAGTATAACTAGGCAACCCCCCCTTGTTGTATCGGGTTTAAATGAGATGAAATCTGACCCATTTGGGTCTCCAACTGCTTGATAGAGACAGAGTGAGAAGTAACTGTCTAGCTAAGGGTCGATACATCTTCCTTCATTTCTTTTTTTATCAGACCCTTCAACCCTGTTGAGAATACAAGAGAGCATATACTCAGAACGACCACCCTTCGAATATTAGGGGTTTTGATGCTCGTGGGGAGGAACATACCTATCTTTCTTCCCATCTCTTTCTTTCCAAGTGGGGTTTCGATCCCTCCACTCTCTATCACGATCTATCCAACTTTAATCCCTATTCCAACCTTGGTTACCACCCTGCCTCGGGTAGTTTGCACGATAACCACCTCCTTGGTTGGCTAGGAAATTCACCTCCACATTATACAACGCTTCAAACTTGACCTCTTCGGGGTTTACACACCCAACACTCATGTCATTGACACTCCTAGCACCAGCTCCCATGACATTTTAAGACAAAATGTCAAGTTGGGTCATGATCTTGGCCATGTTTTGGTCCCTCTCTTGGTCTTTCTCAAGCTGCTCCTTGGTCAATTTGAAAGTGAGAGGAGAAACCCGGTCTTCGCGGGTGTACCATTCCCGATTAATCTTGGTCATACCATCCAAGAGTTGGGCTGCTATAACATAAGGTTGTTGCATCAAACCTCCCGAAGAAAGTTGGTCAGCTACTCCTTTATTTACGGAATCAAGGATTCGGTAAAAGTATTGCTGCAAAACGTTGTGAGGCAAACCATGAGTTAGGCGTTGCAGCACCAAGTTTTTGAATTGTAGCCAAGTCTCATGGATTAGCTTGCTCTCCAGACGCTTGAAGCTCTGAATGCTGACCCGAAGTGTCATCATTTTCGAAGTGGGAAAAATCGCACTTGAAATTCGGTGATAAGCTCTTCACATAAATTGATGGAGTCTCTTGGCAATTCAGCCAACCACTTGCACGCTTCTCCCATTAGAGATAACGGAAACAACCTCAACCGGACCAACTCTTGGGATATGTTCTTGAAGGAGAACTACCCGCAAACATCACCAAAATTTCGAATATGCTCATGGGGATCCTCATGAGCCAATCTACCAAACAACCCTTTCAATTGCAAGAGCTACAACATAATGCTAGTAATGTGGAACACAACGTTCCTTTCAACCGGAGGCAAGCGAATGGCACCAATTCCACCCATTAGATGAGGGTAATTAGCATTCGGCTCATTTACATCATTTAGGTTGCCGATATCATCTTGGTGGCCCACTTGGCTACCATTGCTTCCGTTCATACTCATATTCTCTGTTTTAAGACACAAACAAACCAAAAATAAAAGTAAGTTGATTCAACTACGATTTAAAAGAAATAAAATTCAACTTTACCAAAAATTCTCAAACAAGACCACTCCCCAGCAGCGGCGCCATTTGATTAACGTTTCAAAAACACTTCATCCAATTCTAAGTGTCAACGATCGCTAGTCAGAATAACGCCCAACTAAATGAGTTGGGGTCGAATCCCATAGGGAGCGGTACGTGTTTGAGAATCAATTAGACAGTATGAATATGATCAAATCAGTCATAGGAATATAATTTATCGGATAAAAACATAATTCAAATTAAGGGGTGACACGAATGTCAAATAACAGGGGGTTTTGGTTTAAAATTATCAACTACAGCAGCAGCAAACAATACAAAATACAATAATGAGACAGGTTCTTGGGATGTGATTCGATTTTAGGCTAATATAGAAAATTGGGTAATTGCAACTATTAGGGAATAGCTGTATAATAGTGCGTAAGCTAAGTCATACATGGAATAAATTTTCTCTGAGCAATTCATCCCGAATCAAGTTGATTTCTCTCGAACACCAACAAGCAAGCAAAATAAGACCAGCCTACACCTTAGTCTATTCACACTCTCGAGCTGAATATGTGGGACTGAGTTTAGGATTCACTCTCTCGAGCTGAACCCATGTCAACCCAATACCCACCGACCATCAATCAATAAGCTTGGTTTTAAAACCTCTCTCTCTCGAGCAAGCCAAAAACACGAAGGTAGAACTGTATTTGCAACTACAATTCTTAAATTAAACCACAATTACTGATTAAACACACTTCTAAACAACATTTAAACTAACAATTAGCAATACCCATAAATTAAATCAACCCATAATCACATAATCACACCCCAAGAATTGGGGTTTTAGCTAGATATCATAAAAAGATAAAAATCATTACCAAATTGAGTTTCCATCAACTAGGTAAGATTTATTTCATTCTTACAATGTTCCAATTCGAAGATTCTCAAAGACCCACTTCCAATTTCTCAAAAGTGAAAAGCTTCAATTCTCCAAAGCTTAGGAGAAACTAGAGAAAACTTGTCTTAATACTCAGAATTCAATATGCAAAATTACTCTAATGACTATCCAAAATAAAATTTGATACTAAATTAAATGTTCAAAAATGTATTTATAGTAGCCAAAAATATGTTGCGAAGAGGCATTCGGCACAGTAAGTCTGGCAAGTAGCTTGGCGACCTCCCTTTGATTAATTCTCTCGCCCTTCTTCCTTGGCCTTCAGCTTCCGCAAGGTCTGTAACTTTGGGCGATCCAGCACTGCATCGCGGAACCACTCAGTGATACACCGACTGCTCCTTTCTGTTGCCAATTTGGTTTTCTCCTTCAAGGCTTGGCACACTTGAAATTTAGGCGGTCAGATAGCCATTCGGTGACTCGCCAAGTGGACTTGGCGATCACCAGGCTTTGTTTTCTTCACTCTTTCAGCTTGCTGGGTTCCTTTTTGCAAATTAGTGTCCTTGCTTAGTCCCTCAATCTATATACATGGAAATCAAGGGTTTTACATCAGTTATTGGCATAAAATAAGCATTTGAGGAGTCTAAATCATTGTAAATAATGCCCTAAATGAGTCCAAATCTCGGACTCATCAACACCGCCAACTTAAACTTTTGCTTGTCCTCAAGTAAAACTCAAGCTCAACAGTTCAAAAAGGATGTCTCAGATAGTGCTACACAAGACTCAATAATGAATGCACACAAAAAGACTTAACTTACTTATGCAAGGATCAATTGTGTACTCGCAGGTTCAAGTTGTGACTCACCATTACCAATGATTCTCAAGTTCATAATACTTGCTTCAAATGAAAGTTCAAGCTCAACAAAGGTACTCAAATGACCTCACATAAAGAATGATGTGATATTCACACATTATTCTTCAACAATTTAGAGATTCGGAATCACATCCAATTCTCACACTCACAAAGATGAACACATGCATGACTTCACCCATAGGTTTGCCCTTATTTTCCAACCAACATTTGTTTCAGCTCACTCAAGATAAAAAAGGTCTTTTCAAGGTTTGTAACGGGGTTGAGTGTAAAGGTATGGTCATTTAGGCTCAGTGGATGCTTTCCTCATGAAATTTGGTATGAACATCACTTTCTTTCCTTTTCTTCAACATTTTCCCTCATGCTCAAAATTCACCCTATTATTCATTCTCCATGGAACTTTGGACATCTCATTTCTTTTGCAACTTTCACACTTTATTTCTCAACTTTTTCGTTCTTTTTCTTTTTCATTTTTTTTCTTCTCTTTTTTTTGTATGATGGGTTTCATCTTTCCCAAAACCATGGCTCAAGGGAAACTTCTTTGAACTTCTTGATTTACCTTCTCTTTTCACCACACCCCAGCTTAGGCTTTTGGGCTAAGTTGATTATTCAAATAAACCACATTTCATGATGATTATAGGTGAATGGATAAAGAGAGGGTTACAATTATATCAAGTTTCTTCCAAGAAAAGGCTAAGGCTCAAAGGGTGTTCAAGCAAAGTTCACACACTCACAAGGTTGGCCACAAAAGAGGTATAATGTCAAATTGTTTCACTCTTTAAAATTGTTGCCTAAGATCATTTAAAGAGCTTGCATCAATTAGTCATCCGGACCAACGGGGAAAATTTTAGGTGTCATCACACATGGTTCATGGTAAGCTCATCACACAAGGTATTGGCACCAATATCAAACAAGACTCTACACTTTCGCTTGTGTGCAATGTTCATCACATGAGCCTCCATTCGATAACTGGCTAGTCACAACAAGATTCAAAAAGTTCACATATTGTCTATGCAACTTCACTTGGCCTCATCGTAGCCGCACATTCATTTAAGTTCGATTAAGAGCACTATTCAAGTCATCCGTATTGATCAAGACCGACACTATAATTTGCACAAGAACAACCACATTCAAATACAATCAAGAGGTGGCAAAATTTTCAGAAGGGTCAAAACCCATTTACATTCAAAATACGGAGCCACAAGCTCAAACATCCACAAAACAGTCCCAAAACACAATTTACAGCACAAAACCCAATGTATAAACAAAAACAATAATCACAAGAGGTAGGTATGGAAATACCTCACACCACCACAAATAAAAAACAATTTGTCCACAAATGCAATAAAAATAGTAAAAGTCAATTGAAATGATAGAGAGAGAGGTATAGAGGGGTCCTGTCTAAACAATCGCTCCATCTATCGGGGCATCAGTGCCTGGTGCAACATCAGCACTGCTAACTCCACTCAGGTCAGCCAAGGGTATGTCTGCCAAAGAGATATGCACAGCTAAATCTACCATGGCCTCCTCATTCTCCGTAAGGCCCTCATAAGAAACCTCCTCATAAGCACCACGCAGCTCCTCATCAGTCTCAAAATCAGACTCGGCAGCAACTACCTCCTCAGCTCGAACCTCATCTCCGATGGTAGTCGGAGGCACATCTGGATCAACTGGCATATAAGGGATCTCCTCAGTCCCAAAAATCATCGACATGTCGGTGGACTTCAACTGGTCCACATCTCACCTCAGCTCAGCAATATCGGCCTTTAGAGCCGTCACTTCCTCAGTGGCCCCTTGGCCTTGCTCGTACACCGCTATCCGTTCCACAACGGCATCAATAGATGTTCTCAGAGGTGTCACAACATCAGCAAGGGACCTCTAGATCATGCTAGGAATGGCAGCTTTAAGCCTGGAGGCACCCCTATCGGCAGAATGGGCTAGCTGTCCAATCCTTAGCAATGTAACCTGGGTGAGTGAAGGTCGGGAAGCAGTAGCAACAGAGGCACCAGACCTAGGAGGTAGGGAAGTTGTAGAGGAACTAGGCATCATGGAAGGGGCAGTGCTAGATATATCTGAAGACCCAGGGGACGCAATAGGCAAAGGTGCCTCTGCATGTAAAGCATCTGTATCCACAATCGGAATGTGTCCACTGGGGCCGCCTTTTTTTTCCTTGCCTCATACTTCAAGTACTTCACCTCAATCCTCCGGATGTCGGTGTAGGAGGTGAGAATCACATCCACAACCTTCTTCTCATCTCTAGGCACCCGAGCTCATCTGCACAACTCGGTGATTAATACCAGAAAATAGGGGGAATTTTGGCGCTGCTTGGCCCTCATGACCATCTCCTATGCAATGATCATCCCTAAATTCAGCCTTGTCTCATCAATGATGCAACCAAGAAAGACTGTTTTTGCATGGTGAAGAATCGACTCGTTCTGGGATGGCATAATAGTACTGCTGATGAAGCCAAACCAGAACCTTGCTACGATATTGAGGTCCTTTTTCTCAATAGGTGCTCCAACTTCGATCCATTTAGGGGAACCGTCAGTTATCAGAGGAGCCATCGACTTTTTCATATTTTCCAACGACTTCATCCTGATCATGTACTGACAGTCGTCCTAAATCTCCTTGGAACACTCCAGGACTGCATTGATATCATCGCTATCACAGTTCACTTTTCTACCCATGACAACCACATAGTTGATAGGCTTGAATTTGGTGGCTTGCTTCTTCCCTTGTGGCACTATGGCTCCGTAGGCTGTGTAGAATTCCTGGACCCAATTTGGAACATAAGGACCTCTGGGTCGAGTGAACAACTAAAACTTGTGAGACCTCAAATACCTTATGATCTCCAGGTATCTGTCTATGACTCCATCAGTAGACAACCTCTTTTAATCGATGATGGTCCTCAATCCCTTAGTATTCAGTCTATTCATAGACTAGGGAGGAGGACCCTGTGCAGCTGGTGCTGGAATAACAGCTTGTATTGGAGCAGGCGGAGTAGTGGTGGACTAGGTAGCCCTGATCCTAGATGGATCGTTCAGCCTCTTGGATCACAACTCAGCTCTCTGGGCTGCCAATACCTCATCATCCTCAGGCTCAGAAGTGGTGAGGTAAGTGGCATAAATTCCGTCACTGTCAGAGCTGGCCTCTGGTGATGCAGGAGCAGGTGCCTTTCACTTCCCACCTATAGTGGGAATTTTGGTAGCCTTTCCCCTGGATGCAGCTGCATCTTCGTTGATTATTATTCCCTTAGCCCTTTTGCGGGGCGGCATGTCCCTACCTGCCACTTTTGGTCTAGCCATATCTGTAAAAACACTATAGAAAGTTAGGGACAATTCAAGAAAAATCACAGAAAACAGTTGTAGATATACTCGCTTTGGCGAGCCAGATTGGGATCGTCGAAAGGATTGGCTAAAAAATTTCTAGAAAAATTGGCATGTCGGCGATGGTAGGGGCCTTTCGGTGAATTGCCGACAACATTCAGGGAGCAAGGACTAGTCCACTGAAAGTTACAGTGTATTTTAAGGGTTCAGGGCGCAGAAATGGCAATCAAAAAATGCTTTCGACGAGTCGCCGAGTGCACTCGGTGAACGCAGGCTTCTCGCCGAAAGTTACAGAACCTAAACTCAAAATTAGCATGAAAATAAAGGCGATCTAGGGGAATTCGACAAACCGCCGAGTGGTTCGGCGAGCTCGACCCAGCTCGCCAAACTATCCAACGTGCCTATTTTAACCCCGACTCCTAAGATCAACTCCGCAGCCCCCAAAAACAAAATCAAAACACTCACTAGTTCAATTAAATTAGGACCCATGCCCCCGGGATACTCAGACTTCTCCTGGTTTGGCTATTTGACGACTTTAGCCCTTAAGAATGACGTCAACCGCTCCATCATTCGGCACAATACGTCATTTGGCACAAATGCGGGTTACATAGACTTCACCCGACTAGATCCAACAACAATTAAGCACAACCCAACAATTTAGACCAATTTTTAAGCACGATATTTGGGAAATTAACAATTAGGCATTTTAGGCAAGATTTCAAAATTAAAACAGGCACACAAGCACACAATTACGATTCAGAGAGGCCCAACAAACATCACTAAGATCAAAATAATTGCAAATTAGTGAAAATTGCTAAATGTAAGTTTGGGGTTAGGAAAACCAACCTTTTATGCCGAATATAAACTTCAAAAAGCTAGGAGGCAAAGAATTCCAACTTCGAACAAACAATAGATGACTAAAAGCAGTAAAAACCTGAAAATACGGAAAAATATAGTGTAGATGTGATTTTGGGAAGTTAAAAAGTGAGGGAATGTGAAAGAATTTGAACTTTTGAACCTTTCGGCAATATTAATTTTGCTCGCCGACCCACTCGACGACACGCCGAGTGGGCATTTACCTAGCTGAGTTTTACAGGACCTCCAGTTAATGTGGGGGTCCAAACGGCGGACTAAGTCGTTATCGCTGACCTGTTCGATGACACACCGAGTGTCTCCTGGGCTCGCTGAGTTTTACAGACTTTAACCTTAGAAGTTCTTGAGTCCAACGGCGGTCCAAGTCGGGCTCGCCGACCTCTTCGGCGAGACGCCGAATGGACTTTTGGCTCGCTAATCACCAATTTTCAAGCACATTCTACTCTTCAACCTGCAAAATAACCACACGATTATTTCTAAAACAAAAAGAAAGCAGTAAAACTTGGGTTGCGTCCCAAGAAGTGCCTTAGTTAACGTGATGGCATGACGCTGGTCCTCACTCAAACTTCATTCTTGGGGTTTGCCATAGTATCACTAGGTAACCCCCCTTGTTGTCTTGGGTTTAAATGAGATGAAATCTGACCCATTTGGGTCTCCAACTCCTTAATAGAGACGGAGTGAGAAGTAACCGTCTGGCTAAGGGTCGATACATCTTCCTTCATTTCTTTCAAACTTTTATCAAACCCTTCAACCTTGTTGAGAATACGAGAGATCATTCCTCAGAACGGCCACCCTCAGAATCTTTGGGCTTTTGACGCTCGTGGGGAGGAACATACCTATCCTTCTCCCCATCTCTTTCCTTCCAAGTGGGGTTTCGATCCCTCCACTCTCTATCACGATCTCTCCAACCTTCATCCCTGTTTCAACCTTGGTTACCATCTTGCCTCAGGTAATTTGCATGATAACCACCTCCTTAATTGGTTGGCTAGGAAATTCACCTTCTCATTATACAACGCTTCAAACTTGACCTCGTCGGGGTTTACACACACAACACCCACGACATTAACACTCCTAGCACCAGCTCCCACGACATTTTTAGACAAAATGTCAAATTAGGTCATGATCTTGGCCATGTTTTGGTCCCTCTCCTTGTCTTTCTCAAGCTGCTCCTTGGTCAATTTGAAAATGAGAGGAGAGACCTGGTCTTCGCGGGTGTACCATGCCCGGTTAATCTTGCTCATGCCATCCAAGAGCTGGGCTGCTATAACATAAGGTTGTTGCATCAAACCTCCCGGAGAAAGTTGGTCAGCTACTCCCTTGTTTACGGAATCAAAGCTTCGGTAAAAGTATTGCAACAAAATGTTGTCAGACAAACCATGAGTTGGGAATTTCAGCACAAAATTCTTGAATCGTAGCCAAGTCTCATGGATTGGCTTGCCCTCCAGACGCTTTAAGCTCTGAATGATGTGCCGAAGTGTCATCATCTTCGAAGGGGGGAAAATCGCACTGGAAATGCGGTGATAAGCTCTTCCCATGTAGTGATGGAGTCTCTTGGCAATTTAGCCAACCACTTGCACGCTTCTCCCATTAGAGAAAATTGGAACAACCTCAACCGGACCGACTCTTGGGATATGTTGTTGAAGGAGAACGACCTGCAAACATCAACAAAATTTCTGATATGTTTATGGGGATCCTCATGAGCCAATCCACCAAACAATCCTTTCAATTGCAAGAGCTGCAACATAGTGCTAGTAATGTGGAACACAACGTTCCCTTCAACCAGAGGAAAGCGAATGACACCAATTCCACCCATTAGATGAGGGTCATTAGCATTCGGCTCATTTACATCATTTAGGTTGCCGATATCATCTTGGTGGACCACTTGGCTACCGTAGCTTCCATTCAAAACAGAAACAAACAAACCAAAACTTAAAGTAAGTTGATTCAACTATGACTAAAAAGAAACAAAATCCAACTTTACAAAAAAAATTTAAACAACACCACTCCCCGGCAGCGGCGCCATTTTTATTAACGTTTCAAGGACACTTCATCCAATTCTATGTGTCAACGATTGATAGTCAATAGAAAACCCAACTAAAAGAGTTGGGGTCGAATCCCACATGGAGCGGTACGTGTCTGAGAATCAATTAGGAAGTACGAATATGATCAAATCAGTCATAGGAATAGAATTTATTTAGTAAAAACATAATTCAAATTAAGGGGTGACACAAATGTCAAATAACAAGGGGGTTTTGGTTTAAAATTATCAACTACAAAGCAGCAAACAATACGAAATAAAATATTGATATGGGTTCTTGGGATGTGATTCGATTATAGGCTAATATAGACAAATAGGTAATTGCAATTGTTAGGGAATAACTGTATATTAGTGAGTAATCTAAGCCATAGAGGGAATAAATTTTCTCTCGAACAATTTATCCCAAATCAAGTTGATTTCTCTCGAACATCAACAAGCACGCAAAATAAAACCAGCCTACACCTTAGTCTATTCACTCTCTTGAGCTGAATATGTGGGACTAAGTTTAGGATTCACTCTCTCGAGCGGAACCCATGTCAACCCAATACCCACTGACCATCAATCAATAAGCATGGTTTTAAAACCTCTCTCTCTCGAGCAAGCCAAAAACACGAAGGTAGAACTGTATTTGCTACTACAATTCGTAAATTAAACCACCAATACTGATTAAACTCACTTCTAAACAATTAGCAATACCCATAATCTAAATCAGCCCATAATCACAAAACCACACCCCAAGAATTAGGGTTTTAGCTAGACATCGTAAAAATATATAAATTGTTACCAAATTGAGTTTCCATCAATTGGGTAAGATTGATTTCGCTCTTACAATGTTCCAATTCGAAGAATCTCAAAGACCCACTTCCAATTTCTCAAAAGTGAAAAGCTTCAATTCTCCAAACCTTAGGAAAAACTTGAGAAAACTTGTCTCAATACTTAGAATTCAATATGCAAAATTACTCTAATGACTATCCAAAATAAAATTTGATACTAAACTAAATGTTGATTTTTTTTATAATCGCCAAAAATATGTTGCGAAGATCCATTCGGCGTGGTAAGTTGGGCTCGCCGATCAGCTCGGAGATCCACCCTTTGATCAATTCTCTCGCCCTTCTGCCTTGGCCTTCTACTTCCTCAAGGTCTGTAACTTTGGGCAATCCAACACTGTATCGCGGAACCACTAAGCAATACGCTGACTGCTCCTTTCTCTCACCAACTTGGTTTTCTCCTTCAGGGCTTGGCATACTAGAACTTTAAGCGGTCAGATAGCCATTTGCGACTCGCCAAGTGGACTTGGCGATAACCAGGCTTTATTTTCTTCACTCTTTCAGCTCGCTTCATTCCTTTTTGCAAAATAGTGTACTTGCTTAGTCCCTCAATCCATATACCTGGAAATCAAGGGTTTTACATAAGTTATTGGCACAAAATAAGCATTTGAGGACACTAAATCATTGTAAATAAATCCCTAAATGAGTTCAAATATCAGACTCATCACTAACTCCTAGGATGAGAAGTTGGTCCCTTATTTTTGGAAGGAACAGTTCCAGCCTTTGTTGCCTCTCGGTAGAGTGAGTCTACTTAGGAAATTGGTAGCACACGGAGATCTATTGCTCAATATGAATCTCAAGAGTGGATGGTTTATCGCAGCTGTGCTATTAGTAAGAAGGTAGACAGTGCCTTTCGAAGCAATTTCTATTTCTAGTTAGCGCTGCTTTTTTATTGTAGCTAGCGCTTAACTAATAAGATAGAAAGGGCCTTTCTCGCTTGTTTAGTAATTTCAAGTTTTGTGAAAGATTCCTGTGAAAAGTTTCATTAACGCAGAATTCATGTCGAGTAGACCTTGTTGTGGTGAGAATTATTAATTCATGAGTTGTAGGGAAGGATTTATGTCACCATAAACAGAGACTAAAGTAAGTGTTGGATTCAAAGCTAGTGTTAAAGAGTACAAATTGATTTATTATACTCCTGAGTACCAAACCAAGGATAATGATATATTGGCAGTATTCCGAGTAACTTCTCAACATGGAGTTCCACCTGAAGAAGCAGGGGCCGCGATAGCTGCTGAATCTTCGATTAGTATAGGGACAACTATATGGACCGATGAACTTACCAGTCTTGATCGTTACAAAGTGAGATGCTACCTGTCCTTTTGCGCCAATACTGTTATGGGACTAGTACTTGGCGGCTCACGAGCAACATTTAATCTCGCGAACAAACCAACCTCCACACACACCTAGGAGCACTCCCTGCTACATATCCATAGAAGACCTGAGTAGGCGGGTCGAGGTACCCACTACTCGGAGAACCCTCCCAAAAGGAAAAGATTTTTTGCCTCTGTTGTTGAAAAGTCAGGATCCGTTGGTAAATTTATTTTAGACCTGCCTACTGGCCCTAAATCTAACTTACTATTCCTTGGTCTCTTCCACGGATCGGTGGATGTGAAATAAAATGAATTCAAGGACAAATTTTCTCCAGTATACTATGATCCAGACCAGGAAGGGCCAGACATGAATCAGAAAGAGTAACTTTCCTCATAGGAGAAACGGTGCGCGGTAAAGCTAGAGCAACTCATTTTCGTGATATAGGTGTAATTTAAAAATTTACTGTCATGACCCAATGGTACCTCCTAGATGTAACAAGGCTCATAAAACCCCAAAAGGCTTCATGTAAGACATTTAGCATATCATAACATAAGCAATAGAACAAGAAGAGTAGAACACATTTCAAGTCTAAAATTTTCATAAAAGCAAAGAGAAAGTCTAGACTCTAAGTCTCAACATAGCAATCTATTACAATGTTCGAATGAGAAAAAGGACACAACCTATACAACATAGTCCAAAAAGGAAATACAAGAAAGGAACTACAAAGAGATAACATCCATCCTCGAATCATGATGACTCACCAACAAGCTAGGAGAATAAGCAAATCCAAGCTTTTAGCCACAACAATTAGCACCTTGAGAACCGGACCCTACACTTGGGAAAAATGTAGGAAAAGTAGGCGTTAGTACAAAAATACACTAAGTATGATAGCCATGCATTAAAAAATCAAAAACATTCTAAAAGGGACATTTTATTAGAATGCATGCAATTTACTAAGTTAAAAAATCATTTTGAAGATAGTGGAAAAGCATGAATCATAAGCGTATTCATTACATAGAGCATCATAACATAAGTGAAACTTATCATAAGTACTGTAACGATCCTAAAAACAATTAAGTGAAACTAGAGCCTATCATGTGTGTGTTAGAGTTTGGTGTAAGGTTTGATGGTGCTTTATGTTGTCCCGAGCCATGGTTGAGGTGTTTAGGGGTTATATGTCAAGGTACGACCCCCCCAAGGACCACCCTAAGGGTCCTTGAGGAGGACCCTAAGTCTAAACTCCAAGACCACAAGGAAACCATGAGGCTGCCCAAAATAGGGTGACCTACAGAAGGGGTCCACCCCCTGTAGGTCCATCCAATCCCCGTGGATGGCCTCCGTAGGTCAAGGGACACCAAAACATGCCACAAACCCAAATGAAGGATGACCAGGATGGGGTTTCAAGCCATCCACGATCCGTGGATGGGGAGCCATCGTTTGAACCTGTTTTGTTGTCATGTCGCGGCAAGTGTAGGGGTGAATTGGTAAATTCACCCCAAGTCATAATAAGTCTTTTGACGGTTATTTTAAGTATATTAGTATATTTTAAGAGTATTAAAAGCATAATTAGACCTCATTATTTCAAGTCCTCCAAATCAAAACCCTTCCCTTCCAAAAAGTCCTCTCAAGAAACTCCATTGGAGATCAAGGTCAAGTTCAAGCTAGGGTTTGGGATTTCAAGGTGTTTCTTCTTCAATTTTCATGGGGAATAAATAGCAAGGTATTGTAGTCTTGATCCTTGTCTAACTTTTTATTCAAGGAGCCAATTCAAAGGTGATTTCAAAGCATGAAAAATCTAGGGTTTTACTCAATCTCATGGGTTCTTTCATCAAACATTTTCAAATGTTTTCTAATGACAAATTATGATTGTGTTGATGTTTAATTGATGATTTATAATGAAAATATTCTATGAACCCATGATTTCTTTCATTTTCTAGATTGTGCTTGATAAAGTGGGTTTGATGATTATGAAAGCTTATGAGTGGAACTTGTCTAAATTGCTTTGGGTTATTGAATTGTATCATCATCTATGTCTAATTATGGTGAATTTTTGGTGAATTGGGTATTTGTGATCATAGCCTTGAAAGGGCAAGTTTGACCTAATTACTTGTTGAAGTAGAATTGTGCTAGAGATGTTGATCCACTTGAAAGGTGGAGGTGTTTAGTTACTATGTATAATGTGAAGGATATGCATGTGATTTCAATGATATAATGATGATCATGTATAAAATGTAAGTGTGTTGTTGTTGATAGTATATTGTCAATTGACACTCATGAATGGTAATGAAAATAATGTGAATGTTGAATCTAGAATTGGTAGGCTTATGCACCCTTTTCTTGTATAATGAATGTGTCTTAACTCAATGAATATGAATCAATAGGCTATGGAATTCCTTTCATATATGAGTAATGAATGTGTCTTGACTAAATGGATATGAATCGATAGGCTTAAGACATTCCTTTCATAAATGATCTAATGTGATGAAGACTCTAGAATCGATAGGCTAATGGCATTCCTTTCTTAATGAGTTAATGTACCATGAATCGATAGGCTTATGGCATTCCTTTCTTGAGTATAAGAATGTAATGAGGAACCATGAATCGATAGGCTTATGACATTCCTTTCATGAGGACTCTAGAGCTATCCTTGAATGTACCATGGATCAATAGGCTTATAGCATTCCTTCGTGGTTTAATGATGTATCTTGAGTCGATAGGCCAATGGAATTCTTCCTTAGTACACTATTGTAATGTGAATGAAATGATCTATGGGAATATAGGCTAAGCACCGAGTGGATATGGTAATATGGAAACTCTCCAAATGTTAGGCTAGGTCCAATGAACATCTTCCTATCCCATAAAAAATGTACCCACATAGGTCTAACTAGTGGATCCACGTAAGCTAGGTTATTGATTTTCCTTAGGCAAGAAGAACACCTCTTTACGATGTGGGGTTTCA
This sequence comes from Solanum acaule, assembly GCA_036250505.1. Lineage (NCBI taxonomy): Eukaryota > Viridiplantae > Streptophyta > Magnoliopsida > Solanales > Solanaceae > Solanum > Solanum acaule. Next base: position 31,145 of record JAJOOR010017284.1, read on the forward strand.
TGACACCGGATTCCATGATTTAGCTCTCATGGTCTATGTCGGTTAAACACTTATTCCCATCATGTGAGATGTGCATTATAGTTTCTTGAGGAGTTCTATGAAGTGTGGGTAGTAGTATGGGATGCTATCCATACATGGCACGAGTAGGCTTCAAGAGGGCTATAGTGAGTTCTCTAAGTTAATGATGAATGAATGAATGTGTCTTAAATGAGGTTAATGAACTTAAATGCTTATATGCTTAAACGTAAAGATTCATGCTATTCTTGGATTTTATTATGAGTTACTTCCTTGTCATGGCTTATTGTATATGGATGTGCCTTATCTATGGTGACTTCAAAGGAGTACTTAGTGTGAGTAGTAGTATGGGATGCTACTTGCACATTGCACAAGTATGACTTAGAGTTGTCTTAGGTTTGGTCTTAATGTGATGATGTGACTTATGTAATGTTTATGTCTCTTATATGCTTTATTGTGTAAAGGTACAAAGGATGAATGGTAAGATCACTTTTGGTGACCTTAAGGTGGTACCTTAGTATGGGTGGTGATATGGGACGCTATCCATACATTGCACAAGGTATAGCTTGAAGGGTACTTGAGGTGGAGGCTCAAGGTAAAGGTAAAGGTTTATATGTGATTTTGCTCAAATGTGAAAATGTGACTTGTATGTTAGTTGTGACTTATAGTATGCCTCTTTTATCAATGTTCATGAAGATTTACTAAAATGGCATATATCATGACTTTCAAACAAAGATGTACATTTTAAGCATGTGTTTGCATGGCTATCATACTTAGTACTTTATGTGCTAACCCATATTTCCTTTACTGTTATGAAGTGTAGGGATTGACATTCAATTTGATCCTTCCTAGTCAAGCTTGGAATAGAGTTCTCCAAGACATTTTGGGTATGTCCTCATAGATCGAGGACAAGGACTTTTAATGTTTCTAGTTCTTTCAGGTTTTAAGACTATTGTTAAGACTTCGATTGTAAAGGGTTGTGACCCTATCTTGTTTAAAGTTTTGTCTAAGATGGCCATGTGAGACTTAGTATTCCGCTGCTTTATAAATGAATGTCTTTAGATTGTATGGTTTTTGAATAAAATTTTAAATTCCATACTATTTCTATTACCTATGCGATGAATGAATGTTATGAGTCTTGTATAAGACCCCTTCGGGGAATGTCTTAATTGTGTAATGCATGAATAAGACCCCATAAATCTCACCCATGCTAAGTAAAGCTTCTTAAGTAACCATAATTTATAATTCATACTCTTGTTCATATTGTTGTCATAGTGGGAAATAGCCTTAACCGACATAGACCATGTGAGCTTAACATGGAATCCGGTGTCTACCTAACACCGAAAAGGGGTTGTCCTACTTGCCAAGGCAGAACCATACTCTTAGCTTAGGTGGATCCTATAGCTAAATATCTATGAGAATACATAGTTTATGGGATAAGGAGATTGCTACTAGAAACTCTGACTCAACTAAGGTAGAAGGTTTCCATCTCATGAGACATACTTTGGGAATCCAGACTCAACTAGCTAGAAGGAACCCATTTGGAAAGTCGAAATCAACTAGTGTAAAAGCTTTCATTGGGAAGTAGGACTCAACTAGCGTAAAAGCTTCCCTCTCATATTAAATATCCATTCGGTGCTAAGCATTAATTCCCATGAAGTTCATATTATGTCTTGACTTAAGTTCATACTCATGGAAGAATGTCTTGACACTCAATCCAACTTAAATCATAAGATGGCTCATTATATCATGCGTGAGAATCACCTTTCACCGTCTATGTCTACATATAGATTCAATAGGTGAGAAAGCCTTTCAACCTTAGAATCACTATATTGTGAGAAAACCTTGCACATCATATCATATTCATGCATAAGTGTGTATATGAGAATAACCTTTCAACAACACAACAACTAGATCATGATCATATTCACTTTACTCTCAAAGTGTTCTTAAAACATATACTAAACTTCATAATTCATGCATAATAACATAATTTGACCTTTAAAGGCTCAAAACTCATATTGAATCAGCACATTTAGAATTCACTACATTAGACATGGATATTAACATAATTCAAGTAGTTCAATTACTACAAGCATAATCTCATAATATCCTTCTTTCATCCACAAACCCACATCACAAGATCATAATTGGGAAATGTAGGGATTTCATGGGTTCTTGGGGATTTCAACATAAAACCCATAATAAATCATCAATGAAATCATAACATAAAGCAATTCAAGCATTAGAATCGTTTTTGAAAGGAACTATGACTTTAGAATTAAACCCTGACTTTTGGGGATATCTATCTTTGAAATTGGGGTTTTGTAGGGACTCCATGGATGAATTCTATCCATGGATGAAGAGCTACCATACCTTTGAAATTAAATCTAATGAATTTGAGAATAAAACCATTCTCCTTGAACCCTAGCTCCAATAAAACCATTGGGAGAGTTTTCATCTTACCATATCCACTCGGTGCTTAGCCTCCATTCCCATACAATATTTCATTTTCATTAACATTATTGTGCTTGAGATGGCCACCACCATTAGCCCTACCGACCCAAAGTACATTACACAAGAAAGGGCCACCACCATTAGGTCTACCAATTCAAGGTACATTAAGGATAGCTCATTGACTTTCCAAGAAGGGTGCCATCACATTAGTTTCTAGACTCATCATGAAGGGCCACCAACACTAGGTCTACCGGTTGAAGACATAGCCTAGAATACTTCATCATTCATTTATGAAAGGAATGCCATTGGCTTATCGATTCATATTCATCAAGTCAAGACACATTCATTATACAAGAAGAGGATGCCTTAATCCTACCAATTCAAGATACATCAATCCACATTACTTTCATTTATACAAGAAATGGATGCCTAAGCCTACCAATTCAAGATATAACTTCACATTATAGAAACCCTTCACATTCTATCATCAACATTCATAAGTGTCAAATTGAGAAATAGCCTTTCAATAAGAACACAATTACATTTAAGACATGATCATATTACCTTCATTAGATTCACATTCATATACAAGACATCATATTAATACTCAATTCCTCATAAAATCCCCTTCAAGGCCATGAATCTCAAATCACCAACACACAAACAATTTACTACAATTAAGGCATGGATAGTGATACAATTCAATATACTAAAGCAATTTAGACAAATCCCATTCACATGCTTTCATAATCAACAAACCCACTTCATAAAGGCACAATTTAGGAATTGAGGAATTTCATGGGTTCTTAGAGTATTTTCATCATAAATAATCAATCAAACAGTAATTCAATCATAATTTGTCATTAATAACTATTTGAAAACGTTTGAAGAAGGAACCCAGGAGTTAGAGTAAAACCCTAGGTTTTGAGAAACTTGAAAACTTAAAAATCTAACTTTAAATGGACTCTAGGGGTGAAGCTACCCTTAGATGAAGGATCAGCAGGCATGGTATTGAGGACAAATCAGGGAAATCTGACCAAGTGTGGAACTACGGTGTCCATTGACGGTCCGTAGATTGATCTACGGACCATACTATTGATCCGTAGAGTGATACTACGAGGGTTCCAGTACCTGATTTTTAAGGAATCTAAGTGTGGAGCTACGGAGGGGATTGACGGACTATAGATCGATCTACGGTCCGTACTGCTAGTCCGTCGTTTGCTTCAGAGAAGCTGATTTTTGGAAGCGGAAATATTTTCTAAGTCCTGGCTGACGGAAGGGACTTACGGACCGTAGATCCAGCGACGGTCCGTAAGTCAGTCTCGTGGATTGAAGACGTGTACCTGAACAAAACTTTCCTTAATTTGTTTCCCTTTTAATTTAGGATTTGTTTTCTATAAATAGGGCATGTAAACCTCGTTTTTGGGGGT
>JAJOOR010017285.1:0-36749 GCA_036250505.1 Solanum acaule
TTTCCCGTTAAATAAATGTTGAATGTACTTCCGCGACCGATGAAGTGTGATGACAAGTTTGAGAGGCTTGTTTGGGGTTCCTTCGGGTTCCTCATTCGTCATGTCACGTCTAGGCCCTAGGCTTGGGTCGTGACAGGTGAGGTCTCTCGTTCCAGTATTCCCCATTTTATTGTATGTTGTTATCTATAGTAACAGTGCTCTTTTGGGTAAATGTATGTCTCTTTGATTCTATCTCGTTCACTCTTGATGTTGCAACCCACTATGAGTTCAAATCTTGAAATGCTTGAAGTTTTCATTCAAAACAATTTGACAAACGATTTTGTATAATAGTGATGTCTCTTTGTAGAATTGATTCCTATTTATTTAATTTGTGAGATCATGGAATCGTTCTTGATGTGAGCACAGTTGAATGCATTTGCATTAGACAAGAAGTTAAAGTGAGCTTGAGCTTGTCTTGAGAGTAGCTAGTCAGCATTTAATGCTTTTTTATCATGATTTAGGATAACATGCCATTGAGAGTAATCTTTCTATGGCTCTTGTATGCTAGCTCTCATTGAGTACTGTTGAAGACACCCTTATTGAGCTTATTGTGTTCTTGATTTACTTGAGGACAAGCCAATTTTTAAGTTGGAGGTGTTGATGAATGGTAGATCTGTACTAATTTAAGAACCATTTAGCTCAATAATTAGTGTCCTCAATGCCTAATTTTGTCCTTTTCTAATCAAAGGTTGATGATTCACAACTATGAAGGCAATTGGACAAGGCAAGGAATGATGTTTGAAAGAATGGCCAAAAAAAGATAAAAAAGTGCAAAGTGAATATTGTAGATCACCTAACATAAAGGGAAAATCACCAATTGAATATGACGTCGCCTAAATTGATAATGTACTAACATAGGCCTTAGGTCAGTTGACAATGTGATATTAGAAGCGCGAGCCACCACCGAATTACATAGGGTGAAGCAAGTAGATATCACCGAATCTGATAGTGCTGGCAGATAAGATGACAGCTCTAAGGGCGATACGAGGTGAAAATGAGCGAGTTGTCAAATTCCCCAAGGCGGACTCTGATGGGATCGCCTAATGAGATTTAAGGAACTGAAGCCTGAAGTAAGAGAAAAGTGAACCGCAATAAGATGGGTAATTTGCCGAATGCACATGGTGAACTGAGCTAGTAACACCAAAAGGGACACGACAATACTTTTTCGGCAAAATGTTAGGAAACTATAATAGCCTAGAGGAGAGAGAAAGAGGGTATGGAAAAGTAAAGAGAAGTATCCTGACTTTTCTAGAGAGAGAAACATGTTCCATTGAGCAAAAACATGTTTTATTGTTGAATCTTTCAATTGTAAAATTGAATTCGGGAAATTGAAATTAGATTTGAAGTGGGTCTTCTAGTAAACACTCAAATGTATGCTACCCATGCCTAATCTCATGCCAGGTAAATTCTAAGTGTAATGTTTTGCTAAAACTCCAAACTATTAGGGTGTGATTACGGGGTTGGATGTTGATTTAATTTATTAGGTATGCTGAATTGCTCTGGTTATGTCTGTTAATTGGAAATTTGACTTATTGTCGGGTGATTAACTTTTGAATTGAGGTGGCCTATTCTTGTTTTGATCATGTAAGGGTACTCTAAAGAGACTAAGACAAGTGGGTAAGTTTTTCAATAGTTGTAGTTAGAGTAGTTGATTGTAGTCCCATGGTTTTGGGTTATTTAGAAATGGCATATAGATGATATCGAAAGGAAATTCTATGCAAGGATGCTTTGAGATCGAAACAAGATTAGCATCATTGATATTGGCCTAGCCTATTTGTGAGTTATTATCTACATTGAGCAATTCCACTATACCCCAAGAAAAATCGACAACTAATCCCCACACCCCAAGGGTCCTTTAGTTTTGTGAGTCATCTACTATTTCCATTTTGATAATTGAGCTTCAAAATTGCTACTACTAAAGTTGGTGGAGTTCTCCACCCATTTATTTTTATTTCAACTTCAAGTGAATTAATTTCTTGTTAATTCTATAATTATATTTTAACCGTACATCATTCTTGTTGGGATTTGACCTCGACTCTTTGTTGAGTCTTTAGTGATGACGATCGCTCACCTTTTTATTTGGATTTGGAGAGTGATTTAGGCGTTGTGAATAATCCGACATCCAAAGGTAGTGCTAGTGGGTTGTCTTATTTAGAGAGAAGATAAATGTTAGCTAAATAATTGTAGAGGAGTTATTACTATGGTCCAGACCAAAGCAGACCTCTCTTAACTTTTCAACGCTCATTAGTCAGTTGTGCAAGAGAGAAGGAGTTCCCTTTCAGGGGAAAACAAATGTAGGTATCAGCCCGGGTTGAGACGGACATGCCCAAGCTCATCATCTAGGCCATTCAGATGGCCTTGGCCCCTTTGAATGAGCGGAGGGTCAAGTGTGAGGGTGATATTGAGAGTCACACTTTGAGGATAGACGATCTTACTACTAGGATTGTGGCTCGGGAGAAGGCCGAGGGGAGCTCTGATACACCAGACACCATGAAGGCTAAGATTGCTACCCTGCAAAAGAAAGTGTTCCAGTTACAGTCAATTGACATATCTATGCTTAAGGGAGAGGTTCGCCTTCCATATATACTGGTTTCTGAGCTTTAGGTTGCTATGCATAATGAGATAGTGGTTGAAGATGAGAGTGGGAGGGTCGATGAGGAGTTTGCCGAGGAGACTTATAAGAAGGAGTTACGGGCTGATGAGTAGGGGATTGCTGAGACACTGAGAGAGCTCCAGGAGATCGATGATGTCATTCTTTTGGAAGCGACAGAGAGATCATTTTGAGAGACATCAGAGGTTGGGTCTAGTGCAGTCTCTCCACACTCTCTCATCCCTCCTACTACTACGTCGGGAACTGATGGTGCAGCTGAGCCTTCCCTGCTGCCTCCATTGATCTTTTTACCAAGCATCGATGCCCCTCTTGAGGTTTCAACTCCCGAGACTCTAGAAGAGAGTGTTCCATAGGCGTGGCCAGTCAAGGGGACCCTTTATCTTAGCCTCCCAGTAGTTTTATTTCATTTACATTAAGGACAATGCATTCTATTTTTGGTGTGGTGAGGGCCTTCATGCCAATATTCCCATTTTTGCTGTATTGTTGCTACTGTGAGTTTTGAACAATTGTAGAAGTAATTTTTGTTCATATTAGAGTGCTCTTTTGCGCTAAAGATTTATTCTCCATTTCTTTTTCGTTTTCCCTTGCCATTGCAACCCCCCACGAGCTTAAATCGTGAAATGCTTGAAGGTTTAATTGATAACAATTTGAGGTTCGATTGTGTTCAATATTGATGTCTTGAATAGTACTGATGATAATCATGATGCATTGTGTTTGTGTTGCATGGATGAAATTGATGTTGTTACACCTTTCAACGATCTCTTTGAATCACTTTTTCAATAGCTGCGTTTAATGTGAGCCTTGCAAGAAACACGACACATATGATTTTGATTTTTTGGGAATGTGCTAAATGAGTGTATTTTGAATTTCTATGTGTGGTGAGGTCTTACTTATAAGCATGCATGTGGATTTCTTGAATTTGCATTGTTAGTCTTATTGTGTGAATCTTGGTGAATGTGAGACATGATCTTGGAAAAAAAATCAATGAGGGAACAATATTATCCATAAACCATTTGTGAGTACCTTGTGAGGGTGTGAATCCATTTCGACATCATTTGAGTCTAACCCATTTGTTGTCAACCAAAAGAATGCCTTTTGAACCAAATTATCTCTAATTTCTCACCTAAAATCCTTTTGGAGTATTGTGATGTATGAATACTTAACATAGGCCAAAAGTCTAAGTTGGGGTGTGGAAAGGAATGATGAATATAAGCCAAGTGAAGGGCAAAGAAAGATGAAATGACCCTTGAGATCTTGCATGAACGAGGTAGTGTTATGATTGGAAAATATAGGCAATCCTTTGGGACAAAGCATTCATGTGTTTCTCTTTTGAGAGAGTGAGAGTTTCATTAATTCCTATCACCTTTGGTGATTTTCTTAGTGAGAGCATGCAATCGTTGTTGATGTGAGGGCACTTGAATGCATTTGTTGAAACATATTCTTGCATTAGACAAGAAACTAAGTTGAGCTTGAGCTTGTGTTGAGACTCACTAGTCATCATTTGAAGATTTTTTATAGTGATTGAGGGTAACATGCTATTGACAGTAGTCTTGCTATTGTGCTTCCGGGTTAGCTCTCATTGAGTACCGTTGTAGATACCTTAATTAAGCCTTTTGGATTCTTTATTTACTTGAGAACAAGCAAAAGTTTAAGTTGGGTGTTGATGATTGGTAGATTTGCATTCATTTAAGGTCCATTTTGCTCAATAATCAGTGTCCTCAATGCCTAAATTTATCCTTTCCTAATAGAATATTGATTGTTTTCAGCTATGAAGACAATTGCATAATGCAAGGACGGTTGCTTGAAAGAATGGACAAAAATATAAAAAGAAGTGCAAAGTGAACATTGTTGATCTCCTAACATGAAGGGCGGATCACCAACAGGGCAGGATCTCGCCCAAATTGACAGTGCATAACACTTATGTCTATCAAACAAGATTAATGGACTCCACTAGAGAAGGCGATGTGTCTAGTGAGAACGGTTGTCCTAATGCACATCACCCAAAGTGATAGTGTGCAGTGCAAAACTAAATACTTGAAAGGCGAACTAATTTGGTATTTGGCGATTCACCGAACGTGAAGGCTGACTCAATCAAGTTTTCTAATTGAGATTCAAACATCTGAAGCCTAGACCATCACAGGCGAGCTGAGGATTGAAGGGAGATTCACCGAGTACGTTTGTGGACCCAACTAATGTGGCCGAGTCAATCACATGATGGATTTTTGGGCCAGATATTGGGAAAGTATATATAACCCAAAAGATACTATTTTAAGTACCGCTTTTAGTAGAGAGAGTTTAGAAAGTACTGTTTTTGAGAGGAGAGAGTCTGAGAACACTTTACCTTTGAATAACACTTTTCTTGCTTTTGGTGTTTCATAATTTGGAGTCTAAATTTAATATATTGAAGTTGAATCCAATGTGGTTTTACTCTAAATTGTTTTATGTTACCCATGGATGCTTTCATGAAAGTTATAATTTCATTACTTTTTGTGATTGATGGCTGAAACCCCAAGATCTAGGGGTTCTCAAATGGCTTTGGGTGTTGATTTAATGTAGTGGATATTGTGCTATGATATGTTATTGTTGTTGTTCATGCATGATTTTCTTCTAATTACCATAGGGTTAACTCAAGTTCTAAGGTTGCAAATTTAATTCCTACTTCCGATCTCTTGTTAATGCTTGAAAGAGATTGATTGGAGTGGGTAATTAGTTTAGTAGTAGCAATTTAGGTTTGATCTATATAGATTGCTTGAAAGAGATATTATGGGTCAGTTATATTTGCCTTATTCTTGAAAGAGAGAATATAGTAAGGTATTGGGTCGTTTAGGATTGGCAATTAGATGAGACCGAAAGGAGATTCTACGGATAGATGCTTTGAGGCCGAAAGGAGATTCTACGGATTGATACTTTAGTTTAATTCTGATAATTGATAAACAAAGCTATATATTAAGTTGGTGGTACCATCCACCCAATTATTTTTACTATTGCAAATGAGTTAATTCAAAGTTCAAATATTTTGGTAAGAAATTCTCCATGATATACCATTCCTAGTGGGATTTCACCACGACTCTTCATTGGGTTTTTACTAACACGATCGCTCACTCTTTTAATTGGTTTTGGAGGGTTTTGAGTGTTATCATTGGAGGGCAAAGTCAGTGTTCTATTAAGGTTGCGTTAAGTGTTGCGCGAACTAAGCTTCGGTTTCACGACCACAGACGTTACTTCAAAATTCTTGTAGTTTCTTCTTCTTTTCATGCTTGAGGAGGGATGTTCTTTTCTTTTAGTCATCCCTAAACCTCAACCCATGAATAATAATTTCTCGTAAAAGAAAAAGTCAATTAGTTCTGATTCTTTCAACCCTCTCTTTCTCAGAAAATAATCTACACTCAAGAACTTGAAGAGACACCAAAGCTAGGTTTCAAGGTTTCCAATAGAGTTCTGGTTCAAGCTTCTTCAAGAACCTTGTTCTTCTAGCTATATATGACTATTCATAGTGTTTAACTAGTTCATCCGCATGCCCTACATCTAAATTCAGTCAGAAAAAGTTATGTTTAGGGTTTTACCCATAGTGTCTTGGAAATTATGAATTTGGTTTCCTTAAGAGTTGAGGTTATGATTTCTACTATGTATGTTGAAATTCTAAATTGTTGTTCATGCTTAGTATCACATGAACCCTATTGATTTATAAAAGTTACGATTTCAAAGGTAATTACGTGAGATTTTATTATATATCGATTTCAAACTTGCAAGATAAGTTCATATGTATATGTTTTAAATGCAAGTTTTGAAATAAGCCTTTCAAGGAAGAATCAAATGATTTCATATGTACTATTTGATAGTTGAGAAACAGGAAGAGTATAATTGATGTTTCTGAAAAGTACTTTAGTAAAAAAAGTGGAAAATAAAGTAGAGTAATTGTTCCTTTCTTTGTAAAGGGTGATTGAGCATAATGGATATTGAATATTTTATGAGTATTATCGCGCACCGAATAGGGTAAGAGTCTATTTTTAACGCACGTTCTATATAAAGGCATTACCAGCATAGTATAAGATTTCATCGATTTGTCGTGTGACTCCTCACTGCCTCTGAGAAGACCTATTAGATGAATCCATAGTTACAAGAACGTCTTATACCTCGACAAGGGATAGGAATACCCTTACAACGTGGACAAAAACTGTATCATTTCTTGACTCACAGTAATCGTTGTCGGTTGGAGAAACTCCTCATAGAGTAAAATTTTATGTCCTGATATTGTTTGTATTGCATGTCATATTGTAAAGTACAAATGGTTTTCACTACATGTTCATATATTGTTTACATGATATGTTTTCCGCCATCGGTTCAATTATTATTTTATTTCAACCAAATTACATACTCATACATTCCATCTACTATTGTTATTCACTCTGCATCTTTTATGATGTAGATACAGTTGTTCAAGATCATCAACAAGTGTTCCATTGAAATAACTTTGCACTCGTAGACACCTTTTGGTGAGGCCTCCTTGCTTTCGAGGGACTTCATTTTCTTATTCAATTTTAGTAGAATTTGAGGTGTTGTGGGTCTTGTCCCGACACTTATCTAGAAGAATAGAAGTTTCATAGGCAGACAGAGTTATATGTTTCCACTGTTTTCTCCGGATGTTTTATTTAAACTTATTAATTAAGTTAGGTATTTCAAAGTGGTCTTAAAGTTTTTATTTAAATTTTATATGCTCATATATTTAAGCTTCTGTGTATCTCATAGAGTCATGTTAATCATAGTTAGCCCGGCCAAGGGTTCGCTCAATTGTTTCTGAGTGCCATTCACATTCAGGGTGTAGACTCGGGGCGTGACATAGACATTTTTTGTTTTGGAGTTGCATCCCCGCATTCTAGATTTGTAAATATTTTGGTACATGACTTTCAGATACTACGGGATATATTTCCGCATACATTTTCTTCTTACGGGTTTTAGTTATGAAACTTGGTTTAATTGGTGAAACTATTATTTGGCTATTTATTTCTGGGGTTGACATGCGTAATTGCTTCTCTCACCAGCGCTTAGTGTTGGTGCCTATTGTTTAGGTCGCGACATGTACCGTAGCATAAAATAATAAGATTTCTTTTCTTTTTTCACAAATAATATTTTTCTAATTTTTCTCTATATTTGGTAAAAAAATAATAAGACCAAAAAATTAAAGTTGAGGGAATAAGGGTTCAGAGGAATTCAAAATAATATTTCAAAATAAGACTATATATTTTTATACAAAATATTTAAAGGAAAACATATTTAAATTATGTACATGTATGAAATTAATACGATTAAATTTTAGATATGCCTCTAATCAATGTTATTCATCATACGAAAATATAGAGGTTATAGATTTAACTCCAGTTAATACTATTTGTCATACCTAATTAATACATTATTTTAGGCTAAGTTGTTATATTTTAATTTATCTTCAAGTTATTAGGGTAATTAAAACATGAAAAAATAATTTAAAGATAGAGTAAAATTAAGTTCTTAGAATTATAAATAAGATCTTTAGGACTGTTTAAAGTTTTATTTAGTTGTAAGCACTTTCGACTAATCTAATGTGAAGTCTTGGCTCTTTGATTTTCTATCTTATTTATTCGATTGCACAATGTAAGGTCATTTATTTCTCAATTGTTGTATGTAATATGGAGGATTATAATACCACTGTCTACTTTCAACACCAACTACATTTATCACTACCCACTATTCTTATTGACCATATATACGGTAATGACCTCCAGGTCACTTCTGTGTTTATGCCTCATGCACATCACTTAGTGCTTTTATGTAGCAACGTTTAAACTGACAGATTGCTCACATGTTCGTTCATATAGTTTTTATGCCAGTTTCCATATTTTGGAGCCTTTGAAACTTGAACGGTTGACTTCTGTAAAAAGTTCAAGAAGACGGCCTCAAAATGCAATTCTAACGATTTCATCAGCTCAGTATGGGACATTTTCGGCTAGGGCATGGTTTTTTTGGGCCCTGACACTTCTAATGTAATTTAGTACCGTTAGGCATATTAACTTCGAAGTTTAAACCAAGGGTTGACTTCGGTCAACATTTTTGGTAAACATGCTCTAATGAGAATTTCGTCAGTGCGGTTAGCTCCAGAATGTTGAGTTTGGCCTAGAACAAACTTTCATGCAGTTCCCTAGGCTTCCAGTCTCTTTTTCAGCCTTCTTGTGATTTTTAGCTTAAAATAGAACTTGGGTGTGGGGTCCACTTTTCATTAAAACGACCTCGGATGGAAGTTTTGATAGTTTCGTTGAGTCTGGTATATGGAATTCAATAGGGTAGCGTATTTCATTTGCACGCACATGGTTCTAAACGAATATCAGATACCCTATCAGAGAATTCAGAGTTTGAGCAAATCAGCTGAAGTGATGATATATGGTGCAGGATTTTAGCGACCAAAAATCAGACTTTTCGCGACTACTATTGGATTTTCAGCCACTAGATCTTTGCTATTTATATAGCGAATTTTCAGCTTTATTTATTATTTTGAAAAGGGCATTTCTTCCACAACCGAGCTCCAATTTGAGGGATTCAAATTCCTAGATGATCATTGAGAGCATGGATACTTAGTTTTGAGTATCTTATTCTTGTAGTCTTAGCTATTTTATGTACATGTCAAGCTTATGAAGGTCTATTCAGGTTTTATTTAAGCTGGCGCACGAGTATACTGAAGAGTCTGGAATGTCAACTGATTTAGGGCTTATTATTCAATGAACTGGTGTCCTCAATGCATATTTTGTGCTCATAACTTATGTTAACATGTTGATATGAAACAATGAAGGCTTAAGAACAACACAAGGGCATTACAATGCGAAAAGGATCAAAGAGAAAGTGGAGTTTGCAAAAGTCAATCTACGAGTTGCCGAGTGAGCCTCTTGCTCTCCTAAAGTTCCAGCGAAGTAGCTCATGTACCAAGTCAACTTGGTGAGAAAAAGGTTGATTTGGCGAGACGCCGAATGGATCGGCGATAATGATCCAGCTCACCTAATTTTCCAAAAATATTTGGATGTAGGAGCCAAGCCAAAAAGCGAGAAGAAGAGCAACTTGGCGGATCGTGGACAAATTGAATAGCTAAGTGGATCGGCAGACAAATGAACCTCACCGATCGAGCCACAGACTGAAGGGTCTAAGGCCTTTCAACGGTTTTAAATTAAAATTTTCTCCTTATTTTGAAATTTTGACTCTTGCACTCTTACAATCATATTTTAGATCATAGTTTTTATCTTTGAATTTTGTGGGTGTGCTCGTGTTGTCGGAATCAGAAGTGTTACCCATCCTTTTCTCTTTTTCTTAGTGTTCTTGTGTCTACATTTGAGGTTGGTTTTCTGAATTTTGTTTAAAGTGTGTAATTTCTGTTGAGCATGTATTTGGGTACTTCATAGATATATTATTTGCCTCGATTGTGTGCTTAAGTGCTAGTTGTAATCTAATTTGAAATCAATCATGGACGATAACTTGTTTAGCCTAAATTAATTTGAATTTTGGGAATTGTTGGTTTGCATGTTGGGTTTTGTGTGGGTGAAGTCTGAGTAACCCAAATTTGACCAAACAACTCGAAATTGCCCAATGTTGGATTGGGTAACGTCGTTCTTAAGGGAAAATTGTTGTTTGGATGAATTTAGATCAATTAGGTGGAAGTATGAGTACCCCGGCATAGGTAATCATTGTGGGTAGGCTTTAATTGCATAGCATTGTACTTGAAATTGGTCGTCGTAGGCTATTCGATGAAAATTGGACTTTGGGTTGGAAATCTAGCACAATTGGGACATTTGGTGAGATGAGTCGAGATCACCGAGTGACTCAGAGGTTCGCCAAATTGACCCCCTTATCAACTTTTTACCTAAACTTTTGATATATTAATTTGTAACTTTTGGCGATATGCTTATGCTAGCTAACTAGACTCGGCGACTTGATGAGTCCACAAATTGGATTCATTTAGGGCTTTATTTTAATGGAAATAGTGTCCTTGAATGCTTGTTTTACCTCAATACTTGATTAAAGTGCTAAAGTTTTAGGTATTTGAAGTTTTAGTGGAAGGATGGACACTTAGGAACAAAACGGAGCAAATAGGGCTGAAAAGAACAAGAAATGGAATCCTGCGGATCGCCGAGTTTAACTTGGCAAGTCGCCGAAACAGCATGAGTCGCCCTTCATTCCAGTACGCGAAGCCTTGAAGGAAGTGGATCAAAAGGCGAGAAAAGCAGTCGACGGGTCGCCGATCAGTTCCGTGAAGCAGTACTGTACCGCCCAATGATCCAGAATGCGAGGATGCAAAAGGCAAGACACTGAAGGTGATGAGCTGACCAAAAGGCGGATCGCCGAGTTAATCGGCAATCTCGACTAATGTCGCCGAACAATCCTCCGCAGCACTATCTTTGATAACTATAATTACTATTTATAGTTAGAGATATGAAAAAAAAAACATAATATAATATTAATTTTTTACTTCAGAACATATTCTAGGTAATATTTTTCTCTCAAGTTTGGAGAGAGTTTTGTGGAGACTTGAAGAAAGGAGTTCTTCTTCCCCAAGTTGGAAGTGGGTCTTCTCTATTCACTTTCCTTTGCTTAATTCAAGGTTTAATTTCTTATACCCAATTGATTTCATTATCATGTTAGGTATAATTTCCTATTTCTTGATGTATGGCTAAAAACCCCCATTCTTAGGGTGTGATTTAGCAAATATGGGTTGATATTCTTGTTGGGTCTTGCTTGCTGATAGGTTAGATTTATTTTAATAGTGATTTCACCTAGTGGTTGTGGTTTAATCTAAAGGGTTTGTAGTTGCAAATGCAAAGCCCCCCATGTGTTTTTGGCTTGCCCGAGAGGGAGGTCGCGAAACAAAAACCACTAGACTGATGGCTAAAGAGTGGGTCGACATGAGGTTCAGCCCTAGAGGGTGAGCCCTAGCTCCATATCCTAACACTCAGCTTGAGAGAGCGAGTGGGGTAAGGCGTAGGCTGGTCTTCATGCGACAAATGGGTGTCCGAGAGGAACACATTTGAAACAGGGTATGTATCCCGAGAGGGAACTTATTTCCATTTAAAGCTTAGCCTAGTCACCATTATTTTGCAAATCTCCGATCGAAAGCTTGTACCCAACAATTTATCTCTACCTGTATTGCGGTCACATCCCAAGAACCTTTCCCCATACTTGATTTTCTAGTTTATTTTGCTGCTTTAATACTTGTTACAAAACCCCCTTTTTATATTTGACACTTTTGTGCCACCTCTTTTGCATTTACAATGTCTTTTCTCGCATATGTCTTTAACTACGACTATCTTGAATGAAATTCTAATTGGTTATTAATTGTCAAAACCTCTCCCTAGACACTCATATAGTAGGATAGTGTCGTTGGTCACGATAAGCATCAAAATGGCGCCGCTGCCGGGGAGTGGTGTTATCTAAGAGTTTGTAGTTAATCAGAATTTTTTGTTATTCTTATTGGTAGTTTACTAACTTAACTTTTAGTTATTGTGGAAACATTGCAGAAAGCATGAGTGTCAACGGTAGTAACGGGAGTCAGGTGGGCCATCAGGATGACATCGAAAATCTCTATGATGTCCAAGAACCCTATCTGAACGATCCACATCTCATGGGAGGTGTTGGAGCTATTCGTCTGCCCCCAGTAGAGGGAAACACAGTATTCCACATTACAATCAACATGTTGGAACTTCTGCAACTAAAGGGGCTTTGTAGCAGACTAGCTCATAAGGACCCACACAAGCATCTTCGAAACTTCGTAGACGTGTGTGGACCATTCTCATTCAAAAACATTTCTCAGGAATCAGTACGATTGAGGCTATTTCCTTTCTCATTAATGGGTGAGGCGTGCAAGCGGTTAGCCGAGTTGCCACGTACCTCAATCATTTCGTGGGAGGAGTTGGTGAATGCATTTAATGTATGATTTTTCCCTCCTTCAAAGATGATGACTATCCGGGATAGCATCAAAAGCTTTAAGCGTCTTAATGGCGAACCTTTGCACGAAACCTGGCTCATATTTAAAAAATTGGTCCAACAATGTCCAACTCATGGTCTTCTTGACAATGTGCTACTTCAATACTTCTACCGGAGTCTACACTCGGTAAACAAGGGTGTAGCTGATCAACTCTCACCCGGTGGCTTAATGCAACAACCATACGCAGTGGTAGCTCAACTCCTTGATGGTATGACAACTATCAACAGGGCATGGTACACCCGCGAAGACAGTGAGAGTGATCAAAATATGGCCAAGATCATGACACAACTTGATATTCTATCAAAAAATGTCATGGGGGTTGGTGCCCGTGATATCAATGTTGTGGGGGTCGAGTGTGCAAATCCTGAGGAGGCAAGTTTTGATGCCCTGTATAATGAAAAGGTAAACTTCTTAGCCAACCAAGGTGGTGATTTTCGATTAAATTACCCTAGGCAAGGTGGAAATCAAGGTTGGGCTAGAGATGAAGGATGGAAGGATCGAGAATGAAGAGACCAAAATACTAATTGGAAAGATGGGGAGAAAGACAGATATATGCCTCCCCACGAACGCCAATTGCCAAAGGACTCGGAGGGTAGTAGGTCTGAGGATATGCTTTCGTGCATCCTCAACAGAGTTGAAGGGTCAAACGAACTGCTGAAAGGTATGAAAGAGGATGTTTCCACCCTCAGCCAGGCCGTTACTTCCCATTCGGTTTCAATTAAGCAGTTGGAGACCCAAATGGGTCACATCTCGTCGCACCTAAATCCGAGACAGCAAGGGGGCTTGCCTAGTGACACTATGGCTAACCCCAAGGGTGAGAGCTGAAGGTTGACTAACGTCGTGCCAAACAACGTTAACTAAGGCGTTGTTTGGGAGGCAACCCAAAACCCTTTATTGCTTTGTTTCACTTTGAGAAAATAATGGTGTGTAGTTTGGGCAGGTTGAAGCAAGGGAGGAGAGTGAAATAATGTATGGAGGCAAACAACATGTCCAGTTGGCGGATTGCTGATGATATTGGCGAGCACGACTCTTTCCACCGGGTGACTCAAGGCAATGTCAGAAGGGATTCTATGAAACTTGGCGTTCAGTAGAAAATTAATGGCGAATCGCCAACCATGTCGGTGATTGCAACATATACCATCGTTGAGATCCTCACATGAGCTGCAAGTCCTGTTATATTTGGCAAAGAGACTAGACACTTGGCGTTTCGTCGAGTGAATGAGCGTACCTAATGTACATCACCGAATGGGCAGAAACTGGACGGTTCCTACATGCCGTAGATTTAAATATTCTGGTTCTTTCATTCTCTCTCATTTCTTCATCCTACCAAACTCACACCTGCACTTTAGTTTTATATTTCTTGCAAGTCTAAATTATTGTAAGTGTCAAATTGTGCGCGAATTTGGATCTCATTGCTGCCTAGCACTTCATTAGCATCTAATTCAGCACTAAAGGTTGGTGATTCAAACCCCATTTTTAATTTAGTAAAATTGTACGCATTTGCATAGTGTTGATACTGTCAAGTCCTGGCTGAATCTCCGCATTGATGGAATTTCATACATCATTGATCAATATCTTTGTGTAATTGGTAGAATCCAAATCAACTGTGCTCTAGTTTGAATTAATTGACTGCGGGGGTATGATACTATTATGGGTTTTATTCTGAGTTTGTGCTATAGGGGCTTGAGTTTCTTTGACCTGGTTGACGGGGTTGAGCTTGAATATCGCATAGAACAAAGGCGTGTTGAGTCAGTTGGCGAGCCGGGCTTAGCTCGCCGAATCACTCGGCTATTCACTAAACTGCCATTGTTGCCTTTCATTAAAAGCAAAGTTGGGTTATTTAATCTGTTAAAATCGGTGAGAAACCTGCTATCGCTGAATATTTTTGGCGACTCGCCGAGAGGTCTTCTAAATCGCCCTTCTTGCCTGCAACCTTAGTTCCATTATACACATATTTCAATAACTAACCTAAGTGAGTATGCATATCACCAACTAGTGTGGCAAGGTGATTTTATGTGCACCAGACTCCTGCTCTGTCTAAATACTTTCAAACTTGTCCCAAAGCCTTTGCAGAAATGGGAAGACCAAAAGTTGCAGGAAGAGACAGGCCACCCCGACAAGTAAGATCAAGGGATTTCAAGAGAGATGAAAAGATAGCAGAACTGGCCAAAGAAATAAGGGAGAGTAAGAAAGCAAGTGCCAGTAGGAAAATTCCCATTGATCCCACCATTCCTTCATGGAGGTGCAAATTATACACAACCGTGAATTCCTTCTTGGCGGCCCATGATGTGGATAGAATGGTCGAAGCTAACATCACTACAAAAGCTAGAACAAAGGAACACAATAAAACCCAGAAGGACAACTCGGGGGCCATTGTCGAGTTTCAGACTAATGCAGCAGGCAACAATGCTCCGACAGATGAAGCAAGCGTGTAGACAGGATTCACCTTCACCTCTCTCTATCTTTACTTGTCTAAACTTTTGGATACTCCTACATACATTTGAGGGAAAATGCTTTTTTTTGTGGTGGGGTGAGTCCCACCTTTATGTGCTCTTTTGAAATTTAGGCTGTCTATTTTAAATTGTTTTAAATACTGCTTTTTTGTGGATGTTTTAGTTCATGGCTCCTATCGTTTTACTTGCAAAATAATTTTGATCCTTTCAAAAAATTGTCGCCACCTCCTGTGTTGAAAGTGGTTGTTTTTCTGCAAAAAGTTAAGTCTCAATTTCGATCAATACCGATGACTTAAATAGTGCTCTCAATTGAACAAACATGAATGCATGGCTACGACGAGGCCAAATGAAGTTACATAGACAATATGTGCACTCTTTGCATCTCGTTGTGACTAGCCATTTATCGAATTGATTTTCTTGTGAGGACCGTTGCATGCTAGCGAACATTTCTAGTCTTGTTTGACTGAAGTATCGATGCCTGGTGTGATTAGCTTACTTGAACCATGCATGAATAAACCTAAAATTTGCCAAGTTATTCTAATTGATTTAGAAAGGTGTGCTCTTGAGTTGAACTTAGGAAATTTTAAAGAGTGTGGGCCAATTTGACATATACCTCTTTTTGTGACCTACCTATGAGCGTGTGAAACTCTCTTGAACACCCCTTGAGCCTTACCTTTCTTTGGAAGAACCTTGATAAACCCTAGACCTTATGTGATCGACTACCTATAATCCTCCTGATTTGTGGTTTAGTGTATAGCCAACTTAGAACAAAAAGCCTAAGTTGGGGGTGTGGTGAAAAGGAAAAGGAGAAGTCAAGAAGTGCTATAAGAAGTCTTCTTTAACCCATAGTGTTGCAGAACAATGGAACCCCTATAAAATTTTGTTTTGGAATAAAGTACAGATGAAATTCATGGAAGGCGAATAGAAAGGTGACTTAGAATCACTAGACAAATAATTCATAAAGGACAGGAAGGGAATGTCTTGGGAATACCGCTTCTCACGAGGAAAAAGTCACTAAGCCTAAATGACCATACCTTTGCACTCAGCCCCGTTACAAGCCTTAAAAAGACCATTTTGATCTTGAGTAAGCCAAATCGAAAGTCCATTGGAAAATGAGGGCAAACCTATGGGTGAAAACATGCATTGTTGTCCTCTTTTTGAGCGTGAGCGTTGTATCTGATTCCTGATCTTAAATTGACTCATATATGTGTGTGAATATGGAATCATTCTTTTTGCGAGGGCATTTAGATACTTTTGTTGAGCTTGAACTTGCACAAGTAGCAAGTATCGTGAGCATGAGAATCTTTGGTGATGGTGTGTCACAATTTGAATCTTTGAGTACACAATTGATCCTTGCATAAGTGAATTGAGTCTTGTTATGTGCATTCATGATTTATTCTTGTGTAGCACTGTTTGAGGTACCATTTTTAAACAGCAGAACATGAGTTTGCTTGAGGACAAGCAAAAGTTTAAGTTGGGGGTGTTGATGATTCTACAAATTGGACTCATTAGGGCTTTATTTTAATGGAAATAGTGTCCTTGAATGCTTCTTTAACCTCAATACCTGATTAAAATGTTGAAGTTTCAGGTATTTGAAGTTTTAGTGGAAGCATGGACACTTAGGCGTAAAACGGAGCAAATAGGGCTGAAAAGAACAAGAAATGGAAACTAGCGGATCACCGAGTTTAACTTGGGGATTCACCGAAACGACATGAGCCTCCCTTCGTTCCAGTACACGAAGCCTTGAAGGAAGTGGGTCAAAAGGCGAGGAAAGGAGCAGTCGGCGGGTCGCCGATCAGTTTCACGAAGCGGTACTGTACCGCCCAATGATCCATAATGCGAGGATGCAAAAGGCAAGACACTGAAGGCGATGAGCTGACCAAAAGGCGGATCACCGAGTTCATCGGCGATCTCAACTAATGTCGCCGAACAATCCTCTGCAACACAATCTGTGAAAACTATAAATACTATTTAGAATTACAGATATGAAAAAAAAAATTATTATTATTTTTTTACTTTAGAACATATTCTAGCTAATATTTTTCTCTCTAGTTTGGAGAGGGTTTTGTGGAGACTTGAAGAAAGGAGTTCTTCTTCCCCAAGTTGGAAGTGGGTCTTCTCTATTCACTTTCCTTTGCTTAATTCAAGGTTTAATTTCTTATACCTAGTTGATTTCATTATCATGTTAGGTATAATTTCTTATTTCTTGATGTGCGGCTAAAAAACCCTATTCTTGGGGTGTGATTTCACAAATATGGGTTGATATTCTTGTTAGGTCTTGCTTGCGGATAGGTTAGATTTATTTTAATGGTGATTTCACCTAGTGGTTCTGGTTTAATCTAAAGGGTTTGTAGTTGAAAATACAGAGCCACCCATGTGTTTTCGGCTTGCCCGAGAGAGAGGTCGCGAAACCGAAATCACTAGAATAATGGCCTAAGGAGTGGGTCGACATAAGGTTCATCCCAAGAGGGTGAGCCCTAGTCCCATATTGTAACACTCAGCTTGAGAGAGTGAGTGGTGTAAGGTGTAGGGTTGTCTTCATGCAGCAAATGGGAGTCCGAGAAGAACGCATTTGAAACGAGATAAGTTGCCCGAGAGGGAACTTATTTCCATTTAAAGCTTAGCCTAGTCACCATTAATTTGCAAATCTCCGATCGAAAGGATGTACCCAACAATTTATCTCTACTTGTATTGCGGTCACATCCCAAGAACCTTTCCCCATACTTGATTTTCTTGTTTATTTTGCTGTTTTAGTAGTTGTTACAAAACCCCCTTTTGATATTTGACACTTTTGTGTCACCTCTTTTGCATTTACAATGTCTTTTATCGCAAATGTCTTTAACTACGACTAACTTGAATGAAATTCTAATTGGTTATTAATTTTCAAAACCGTTCCCTTAGGACGCGACCCCAACCCTTGGTTGGGTTACTATATTATTGACGATCGTAGACACTCATATTGTAGGATAGTGTCGTTGGTCATGATAAGCATCACGACTCACTGAATAACTTTCATCTCCCCTTTCTGGATTTCTTTTTGGTTATTTGTTTTTATGACATACGGTGAAGGACCCTGTTGTCGCTGAGTTAACTCAACGACTCGCCGAATGGTCTTTTGTATCGCCTTTTTGTGCAGAATTTTTGCTATTTTGTTTTGAAACATTCAGCGAGCCATCTGAAACTTTTCCTGCACCTTTTTAAAGATGTTATTTTCCTAACCCTTTGAAACCGCATGTGTTTTGTTTGTGCTTTCCTACAGATATGGTTAGACCAAAGCTTCCAGTAAAAGGCTAGCACCACAAAAGAAGGCAAAAGGGGTTGTAATTGCAGGAGAGGTCACACCTTCCCATGATACCCGGTCTAAACCTCCTCTGGAGAATGTGAAGGGTAAAGGGAAGAAACATGTGGTGGCTAGTTGCAATTCCAGTTCTAGCTCATCGGATAGCATGAGCATCGATTCCACTCATCTTACCTTTTCTGAGTCTGAGAGGGAGGAAGGAGCATGGTCCAGGAGCCCATATTCACACACCGGCAACTGAGAGAAGGTTGCTAAAATGGAGGCGCTCGGCACTGCGTTCCACAGAAGTTAATGATCCATTGGCCAGACTTCACGCACCTCCAGCACCCACATCAACTCAAGCACCTCAATTTCCCCTGGCCCTAGTTCATCCTTCTCAATCTATGAACCGACTAAAGGCCGCTGGCTTGGGGATAATTTTAGAGGAGAAGAGATTGTCTATGGAGTATGTAGTAAACATATATCCTGATGTTTGGGAGACGCTGCGCTTCCACAAGTTTCAGCAGTTCACGAAGCTCCGAAATCCGTATCTTCCTTCATAGGTTCGGGAATTTTATAAGGAGTATCCAAGGTTGATCTTGAAAAGGAAGTAGGAATTTGGGCTGATGGCACCAATAGATTATGTAGAGGTGCATGGCAACAACGTACAGTGAAGCGAGACCGATATTAATGATTTGTTGGATTGTACTACATACACTGTCCATGCTTTTGCCGAGAAGGTCAAAACCAAAACTTTGGATGATTGGAAGGGGTGGTTGATCATGTTGCTGAGCGATTCTAGTCCTCCTTGACTAGAGGTGCGAGTGGTGATTGAGCAGTAGTGGCTGCTCGTTATTGCTTTGGGTTAATCTCAAGCACCCAAATGCCTTCATCGAATGAAATGATCGCCTGGCATCCAAAAGTCACAATGCTAGGGTGTATTATTGATCGGGAGTGGCTAAAGCTCAGGGATATAATTTCTTGGAAGATGGTGATCAGGGAAGCCGAAGCCTCCACAATAAAACTAAACCCCATTGCCATTTCAATACTTATTAGTGATCTATGTCATATAACGGGTGTGCCCTTTGTGGAAAAGATAGATACTTAGCGACTCCGGCATCATCGACCGACATTCAAAGGATAAAAGTTGGGTACACAAAGGATGAAGTGGAAAGGAGGAAGAAGCCTGTGATGGATACTTCTCTGGTTGTTGGTGTTAAGGCCATGGATGTCGGTGCTATACAGTCTATGCCGACAGGTGAGCCGATAAGTATACCTAGGTTTTCCACCTCTAATGCACATATCTCTACTATTGCTTCCCGTTCCCCTTGACGCATGACATGATCTATAGAATGGACAACCTTTCCTATTTGGCTGATGTGAAGGCCTCGAAGATTGAGGTCGTTAAGCCTTTATGATCAATCGAGTGATAGCGGCAGCACTGGCTCCCATTCGGGAGGACTTAAGGGCATAGTAGGAGATAATCATGGCCCACATGACATCATTGGATGCTCTCACTGATATTACTGGTCTATGACGTGATGTGAATGAGCTAAAGTCCACTGATATCTCGATGCTATGGGGAAATATTGATATTCTCCAAGACCCTAGTACGACTATGCTAGCTATTCATAAGATCCCTCTGGCTACTATGACTGGAGATGTTGTTACAGTTGATAATAATGAAGAGTCCGAAGCACGTAAGATAGATGAGGAGGAGTTAGAGGCTCGAGGTGTGGAGGTGTTTGAGGATCTTGAGGACCTAGAGGGTGATTCGGTATAGGTGGCTACATAGGCTTCACTGTGTTGCACATCTATGATTGGCTTGTGCAGGTCTCAGTCCATAGAGGAGTTAGTTGCACATCCCTCCAAAC
Source organism: Solanum acaule (assembly GCA_036250505.1). Taxonomy (NCBI): domain Eukaryota; kingdom Viridiplantae; phylum Streptophyta; class Magnoliopsida; order Solanales; family Solanaceae; genus Solanum; species Solanum acaule. The sequence continues at coordinate 20,249 of JAJOOR010017285.1, forward strand.
TAGGAGTCGAGTCGGGCACTAATTCCCCGATTGAGGCCACCCCAGACGTGCAGAGTTCACTTCAGGATTAGCCTGGGTTATTTTTACACTCCCTCCCTTTTCCATTTCTTTTACTGTTGATACATTTAAGTATTTATTGCACATTGAGGACACTATGTAGTTGATTTGGTGGAGTGAGGGTATCCTTATACCTAGCCTTTTGGTTGTATTTTGTTTTTGTTTTGTCTTTTGGATATTTTATGTTTTATTTTTTTTGTTCAAACTTCTCCTTATTGATGGTACGTGAATGAATGTAGGCATTATTTAATTGGTTTCCTTCTTAATTACGTGATTGTGTGTGATTTTCGTTCTCTTGTACATTTGAGTGTCGGTTGCAATCAATACCGATGACTTGAATAGTGCTCTTGATGAATGATATGTTTGTGCAAGTCCAACTAGGCAATTTGAGTTGCATAAGACATGTGTGAACTCTTAGCATCTCATTGTGACTAGTCGGATTATTGAAGGTAGTCTTTTAATGATCGTTGCATGCGAGCTTAACTTGTACAGTCATGATAGATGATTGTGTTGAATGCCTTGTGTGGTGATATTTACTTGAAAGATGTGCAAGGTGACACCTAGAACTTGCCTCATTGGTCTAATTGACAAACTTTAGTGAATGAAAGAAAATATCTTAGGCATGATTATTTGAGAGTGAACCTTATTTCTATTTCTTTGTGTGACCACCTTGTGAGTATGTGAACCCATCTTGACACCATTTGAGCCTAGCCTTTTCTTTAGATGAAACATCGATACAAATAACCTCATTCTCCGCACCTAAAACCTTCATGAAGCATTGGTTCATTTGAATAGCCAACTTATGCCAATTGCGAAAGTTTGGGGTGTGGTGAGAATGAGGAAAGAAATCGTGAAATAGGTGAAAAGAGAAAAATAAATGATAAAATTTTATACATTGAGCAAAGTTGTGGAAATAAAAAGGGGTGTTCGACGAGCTATACAAAAAAAATTTTGTGCTTTGAATAGGCTAATGATGTGTTGTGAGGATGAAAATAATGAAAAAAGGAAAGGAAGTATAATTTGAGCCATGCTTCATGAAGGTAGAAGTCAATAAGCCAAAATAATCATACTGGTACCCTCAGTCCAATTACAAGCCTTGAAACACCTTTTTGATCTTCCATGAGCAGAGTGATGTGTTAGTTGAAAAATACGGGCAAGCCTATGGGTAGAATCGTGTATGTTTCTCATTGAGAGTGTGAAAGTTTATTCTGATTCCTAAATTATATTCCTTGATTGACTTTGTGAGAGCATGGAATCATTCTTGATATGAGGGCATTCGAATACTGTTGTTGAGCATAGATTTGCATTTGAAGAAAGCATTGTGAGCTTTAACTCTATTTGATGATAGCTAGTTACAGTTTGAAACTTTTAGTGCACAATTAAGTATTGCATGTCTAAATTGAACTTTATGTTCATTCATGTTAAGTCTCAAGAGCACTATTTGTAGACATCCTTATTGGCCTGATTGATCTCGTGTTTTACTTGAGGACAAGCAAAATTTTAACTTAGGGGTATTTATGAGTCAGGAATTTTGACTCATTTAGGGCTTATAATTCAACGAATTAGTGTCCTCAATGCCTATTGTTTGCTCATAAATGATTTTAATGCGTTGATATGTATCAATGAAGGTTTAAGAACAAGGCATAGGGATAACAATGCGAAAAGGAGCGAAAAAGTTAAAAAAACTAAGGAAAAGAAAAGCAGGAGTTCTCAAAAGTCACTCGGCTACTCGTCGAGTGAGCCTCCAGCTAATATAAAGTTCTAGCGAAAAGGTTGATTTAGCTAGACGCCGAATCAATCGGCGATAATGATCCAACATGCCTAATTTTGCAGAACAATTTCAATGTAGGATTAAAGCCAAAAGGCGAGAAGAAGAGCAACTCAGTGGATCGTCAAGCGGGTCGGCGATCTTGAGTAACTTCGCCGAGTGGTCTCCGTCGTGAGTTTTGGGGAATGTATAAATTCATTTTTTTTTAAAAGGAAAAAGAGTTCCGACACACTATATTCCTTAGCTTAGAGAGTTTTTTCACATTCTTACATTGTTGTACAGTTTTGGAGAAGATTTGGATCTCAAATTTGGGATTTTAGTATTCTAGCTTTGATTTTAGCATTAGGTATTTGCAGATCGTTGAGAATTTGGACAGATAATCTAGTTGGTAATGATTTCTTACTTTTCACTATGTTTGGCTAAATCCCCTTACCTTAGGGGTGTGATCATGTAGTTGTATGCAATAATTAGGTTATGGGTATTGTTACTTACTGAATTTAATGTTGTTTTGACATGGGTTCAATTGTTTCCTTATGTTTAGTTGATGAGCTGAAGTTGAAAATTCAGTTCGAGCTTAGCTCTCTATGTTTTCTTGAGAAAGAGGTATTATAGTAGAATGATTGATTGATAGTTGTATTTATTGTGTCGTTAAATTACAACTTGATAAAGTGGGTTTGATTGTGTCTTTACTACCCAGCTTGAGAACGTGGGTAAATTAAGGAATTGGATTGTTTGGTATTGTTAAGCTGGTTTAGGTTTGAAAGAACTCACTCGAAACATGATAGTTGATCGAGAGATGGCTATTGTATTCTAAACCTAGCCTACCCATTGCAATTCAACAACTTAAAGCAATTAGTAATTACTCATTAAGCGAAATTAACATTCCACTGATCACATTCCTAAGGTCTTCTCTTTAATCATTTAATCCTCGTGTTAATTGTTATTTATTATAAAATTGGTTACTAAATCCCCCCATTCAATATCAATAATTGAAATTTCGAGATTTATTTTATGTTGCGAATTTTCTTTTCCTCTAAAAAAGGTTAGAACACACTTTTACTTCATAATTGAATTCCTTACCGTATCACTCCCTGTGGAATTGATCCTAACTCATCGTTGGGTTTATACTTGTTATCGACCGCCTAAACTATGAATCAGAAGAAGTGTAGTTCAGCGTTAGCATATAACTTCTGGGCTTATGGGGTCCAGTTAGGTTTAGTTTAGTTGTACTTAGATTTACTTTATGCATACTCTTGTGCCTTCTTTCTTTCCTGCTTTGACATTTGTTTGTATCTAGATTCTATCTTTTCAAACTTTCTTCATGTTTCTTTCTCAGTCGGTCTATGATGCCTACCAAGTGCCCTATTTTGGTAATGTTTCACTTTACATATTTTTCGTGATGTAGGTCATGGTACTCGCTAGTAGTAGTGCTCGTTCATACCATCTTTTGCATCTTATGCATGTTAGATGTAACACCTCAGAAGTCATACTTGAATCTTGTAGCACAAAAAAACAGAATTTGGTGAGCCATGGCAGGATTCACAGACCTTGAAAGGAATCACGGTTTGTCGACCTACCCGTGGTTCATGCCCACCCAAAAGTGGTGGACCACGGGACCCTTATCGGTCGTGGACCACCACATGAGCCATGAGAAGAGTCGTCGAGGCCAGGGAGAACCAACCCAAGCTCAGGCCTCAGACGATGGATCCTACCACGGGCCATGGTCTTGGTGACGGGCCATAGAACGGTCTATCGTCCTGAGCCAACAGACCCATAGCCCAAGTGAAGAACCACGGTGGCCTTCACAGTCGGTGGTCTTTCACACGAGCTGTGGTAGGGCTCGTGGAGGACTTCCCCCAAAACCAGTAGAACTGGCCAAAAACCACGACCTACTTGACGAGTCATGGTCCCAACGATGGACCGTCAGTGGTGTCGTGGTTGGCCTCTATCAGGTTTTAAGTCAGGGTCGTTTTGGTGTTTTCCCTACGCATTGGGCAATTAAACTACGTCATCTAATACCTAAACGACGTTGTTTTACTCAGTTTAAGCCTAGTGATTTAATCAGAACCTATCAAAAACCTTTATTCTCAAAAATCACCAAAACCCATAGCAAAAAGAGAAGAAAGAGTCGACCAGCCCCTTAAGAACACGCAATAGGTTTTCTTCAGCTCCAGCCCCCAAATCGAAAGATTTCTCCGAAGATTTCATCACCAGGTATGTGGGATTTCATTAGTGGATTCCTTTCATCAACTAGGTCTGTAGAATTCAGTCAGATTCTTGTTTCTCCATACCTTATTTAGACCTAGGGTTTCTAAATTTTTGGATAATTGTTGTGATTTAGCTGTTGTAGTATTCGTAATCAAAATATCACTATTTCTTGGAAACGTTGTTTAGTTTCTTGCATGAAACTCAGAACCGTAGTTTTTGTATATTCTCTTAGTACATGAATTACACTTGCTAGGTTAGTTAAACATATAATCATGCTTCAGTTTTTGAATGTCACATTATCAGTATATAAATGTTGCATTTTCATATTTGCACGTCAGTATTTGAGCTCTTCAGTATGTCAGTATTTTAGTTACATTTAAGTCATTTACATATTCAGTTGGGAGTAGACTTAACACTGAGTTGGACTAGTGTTTAGTGTACCCTCAAAGTCCTAGAACTACGTGCCCCTGTAGGATTATAAGTCCCCTCTGTTAGGCATCAGATTTAGTGATCACGCGAATCATGCCTTTATACCCCTGGCAAGGTATATTAGGTCCTCTCGATAGGGCGTATAAATAAGACTCCACGTTTTGCTCACGTGGTTTTATGTCAGTTAATAGTAGCTCCCACAGTCAGACTCTCAGTGCATTTGACTAGGTTTTCAGTATATATTTTAGTATTCAGTTCAGCATGTCATGTTCATGATTAGTACTTGGTCATTGCATTTAGTTTAGCTTTTCAGTATTTACATTCTTGCTCAGCTTACAGTATTGCTCAGTTATGCTTTGTTTCAACTTATATATGTTTGCTCAGCTTAGTATCAAATCATGCATGCTCAGTACATTCCTAGTACTGACGCATACTTTGCGCTACATCCTTTTAAGATATAGGTTCAGGTACTCAGCATTAGAATCACACTTAGATCGATTCTCAGTCAGCATTCGGTAGCTTCAGTGGCAAGTCCTCATATTCCGAGGACAATAGACATGCTTTCATTTTAGTCTTTGCATTTATGTTTCAGTTTTGTTAGAGTTAGTTGGGGAGTATGTCCCAGCAACTCAACTCAGTTAAAGGCTTTTCAGACATAGTAGAATCAGCTTGAATTGTTAAGTTTAGTCTTTTAATTGTTATTAAAGGCTTAGTATGTTTTATACATTCAGACTAGTTGGGTATTCCCCACATTCATTTATCCATGTTTTAATTACCACATAGTACATGTAATATTCAATTATTCTCTATTTACTTCATATATGCCAAAAATGGGGTTAGCTTAGCGTCACTCATGATCCTAGGTCCCGTGTTATGTCTAGGGGTAGCCACGGGGCGTGAAAAACTTGGTATCAGAGACTTAGGCTCAAGAGTCCTAGGATTTCTGAAAGTCGCACTAAGAAGAGTCTTTTTTATGGGTGTGAAGTGCACCACATCTATAATAGGGAGGCTACATAGTGTTTTAAGAAAAACTTCACTTTCTTTACTATTCTTATCATGCGTGAGTATGAAATCTATTCAATATCCTTCTAACTCCTGCTCTTTGCATTTCAGAAAATGATTCCAAGAAGAACTAACGCGAGAAATTAGCCAGTAGCTCCAACAGACCCATTGAAGGAGCAAGTAATGCATACCGAGTTCAGGGCAGCTTACTAAGTACTTGGTCAAACCATGACTACCCAATCAATCTGTAGGCTGTGGTCCCAACCATGCCACTGACTAACACTTGTACAGTAAGAATCTAAGACTTCACTCGGATAAACCCTACAAATTTTCATGGGTCTAATTCAGAATAGGATCAACAAGAGTTTCTCGATGACATCTAAGAGGTAACAAACATTATGGGCATCACTTAAGTCGAGAGTGCAGATTTGGCCGCCTATTAGTTGAAGGGAGTGGCCTACACTTTATACCAGTAGTGGAAGGAATATTGTTCGATTAATGCATGTCCAGAAACTCTTTCTAAACCCTTCTGAGTCTCTACCCCAGTTGGTGACCCAGTTATAACTCGACGTGTATACATAAATTGCCCTATCACAGTCTCTCAGAAAGGCACATCAGCAAATTTGGTAGAGATAGAAATGGTAGATTTCGATATCATTCTAGGCATGGATTAGTTACATTCATGTTATGCCTTAGTCGATTGCAGAACTAGAATCGTTCGATTTCAATTTCCAAATGAGCCAGTCTTAGAATGGAAGGGTAGTAGCTCACTGTTGGTGGGTAGAATCATCACTTACCTTAAGGCCAGAAAAATGATTTCCAAAGGGTATATCTATCATCTTGTTCGGATTAATGATTCAAAGTCTGAAACCCCAACTCTTGGGTTAGTCTCAGTAGTAAATGAGTTTCCAAAAGTGTTCCGAGAAGATCTTCCCAAAGTTCCTCCTGAAAGGGAAATTGACTTCAGAATAGATCTCCTCCCAAATACCCAGCCTATTTTGATTCCTCCTTATAGAATGGCTCCAGCTGAGCTTAAGGAATTCAAAGAGTAGTTGAAATAGATTCTAGATAAGGGCTTTATCAGACATAGTATCTCTCCATGGGGTGCTCCAGTGTTGTTCGTGAAAGAAAAAGATGGTTCTCTCAGAATGTGCATTGCCTATCATTAGTTGAACAAAGTCATCATTGAGAATAAGTATCCCATCCCTAGGATTGATGACTTGTTCGACCAACTTCAAGGTGTTAGTTGCTTTTCTAAGATACCTCAGATCTGGTTATCATCAGCTCAGAGTTAGAGATAGTGACATTTCGAAGACAGCCTTCAGTACTCGGTATGGTCACTATGAATTTGTAGTTATGTCTTTTGGACTAACCAATTTGCTGCATCCTTCATGGACTTAATGAACAAGGTGTTCAAATAGTATTTGGACTTTTTCGTTATCATCTTTATTGATGATATCCTCATTTATTCTCGGAGTGAGGAGAAGCATGCGACTCATCTAAGAATTTTTCTGCAAACTCTCAAAGATCGCCAGCTATTTGCTAAGTTTAGCAAATGTGAATTCTTGTTACAATCAATTGCTTTCCTTGGTCATGTAGTATCCAGCGAAGGGATACGAGTAGATTCTCAAAAAATTGAAGGAGTGAAACACTAGCCCAAAACCACCTGCCCAAAATATATCAAAAGTTTCTTAGGATTGGCCGGTTATTTCATGAGATTTGTTGAAGGATTTTCATCCACAGCTTCACCATTGACCATGTTGACTCAGAATAAGGTGTAACTTCAGCTGTCAAATAAGTGTGAGAAAAGCTTCTCATAACTGAAGATTAGGTTGACTAGAAGTCCGATCTTGACTCTATCAGATTGTTTAGAAGGTTATGTATTCTATTGTGACTTATCTAGGGTCGGCCTAGGTTGTGTGTTGATGCAGCGAGGTAAGGTCATAGCTTATGCTTCTAGGAAACTTAAGGTCCATGAGAAGAATGACCCAACTCATAACCTCGATCTTGCAGTTGTAGTTTTTGCCATAAAGATTTGTAGGCACTACTTATATGGTGTTCATGTTGATGTATTCACAGATCATAAGAGCCTCCAGTATGTGTTCACCCAGAAAGAGTTAAATCTCCATCAAAGGAGATTGCTTGAATTCCTCAAAGACTATGACATGAATGTGCTTTACCATCTTGGTAAGGCCAATGTAGTGGCTGATGCTCTCAGCAGGTTGTCTAAGGGTAGTGTAGCACATGTTGAGGATGAAAGGAAAGAGCTAGCCAAAGATGTTCACCGGCTTGCTCGCTTAGGAGTTTGCCTTACGGACACACCAGATAGTTGGGTGATAATTTAGAATGGATCAAAATCTTTAGTGGTAGCAGAGGTTAAGAAAAAACATGATAGTGATCATATATTACATCAGTTGAAAGGTGAAGTTTATCAGCAGAAAGTTGAGGTTTTCTCCCAAGGAGGAGATGGTGTATTTCGTTACTAGGGTCACTTATGTGTTCCTAATGTGGGTGAGTTGAGGTAGAAAATCCTTACAGAGCTCATAACTCTAGGTAATCCATTCATCCAAATGCCACTAAGATGTACCGTGATATACAGGAAGTCTTTTGGTGGAGCGGCAGACATAGCAGATTTTGTGGCTAAGTGTTCTAACTGCCAACAGGTTAAGGTAGAACATCAGAAACCAGGAGGTATGACTAAGGAGATCAACATTCCTACATGGAAGTGGGAAGTGATAAATATGGACTTCATTACGGGTTTACCTCGTACTCGCAGATAGTATGACTCCATTTGGGTGATAGTTGAAAGAGTTACTAAGTCCGCTCACTTCTTGGCTGTCAAGACTACATATTCAGTGGAAGACTACGCAGAACTCTACATCAATGAGTTTCTCAGGTTGCATGGGGTTCCCTTGTCTATCATCTCAGATAGAGGTCCTCAGTTTACCTCTTATTACTGAAAATCGTTTTAGAAAGGTCTTGGTACTCAGGTAAATCTGAGTACAACATTCCATCTACAGATGGATGGTTAGAAAGAATGTACCATTCAGACCTTAGAGGAAATTTTAAGATCTTGGGTGATCGATTTCAAGGCAAGTTAGGATGATCACGTACCTCTCATAGAGTTCACTTATAATAATAGCTTATATTCTAGTATTCAAATGTCCCTGTATGAAACATTATATGGGCGTAGATGCATGTCTCCGATTAGTTGGTTTGAAGTAGGTGAAGAAGCATTGATTGGGACAGATTTGGTTCATGAAGTTATGGAAAGAGTTCATCGCTTCAGAGATAGACTAAAGACAGCCCAGGGTCGTTAGAAGTCCTATACAGATGTGAGGAGAAGGGACTTAGAGTTTGAAATTGATGATTGGGTTTTCCTGAAGGTGTCATCTATGAAGGGGGTGATGAGATTAGGGCACAAAGGGAAGCTCAGTCCGAGATATGTAGGTCCTTACAGAATCCTGAAAATGGTTGGTAATGTGGCTTATGAGTTAGAGTTGTTATCAGAACTAGCAGCGGCTCATCCAGTCTTTGACATTTCATTGTTTAAGAAGTGTGTGGGTGATTCGGCATCAATAGTACCATTAGAGAGTGTATCTATGAAGGATAGTATCAATTATGAAGAACTGCCAGTAGATATTCTTGATCGTCAATTTCGTAGGTTAAGAAATAAAGAATTCACTTCCTTGAAGGTTTTGTGGAGGAGTCGGTCTGTAGAGGGACCTACTTAGGAAGCAGAAGCAACCATGAAGGCCAAGTATCCTTATCTCTTTCCTTCCGATTCCGTTTCAGCTTGAGGTAATAATTCCTCTCTTGTCTCTTAGTTTAATCTTGCGTAAAATCAGTCTCAGTATCTTTTTCCTTCAGTTTTTCTTGTATTTTAAGCATATTTACATTTTCTTGGAACTCAGTTCAGTTAGATATCGGTTCTTGTACTTAGTAGTAGGAACTGCAATCCCTTCCCTCCATACTCACCTAGTTTAGACTTCATTCGAGGACGAATGTTCCCAAGGGGGAGATATTGTAACACCTCAGAAATCAGACATGAACCTTGCAACAGAAAACAAAAGAATTTGGTGAACCACAACAGGGTTCACAGACCGTGAAAGGAACCACAGTCGGTCTATCGGCCCGTGGTTCATGCCCACCCAGAAGTGGTGGACAAAGGAACCCTTCATGGGCTATGGACCACCACACAAGTCGTGGGAAGGCTCGTCGAGGCCAGGCAGAACCAACCCAAGATTAGGCCTCAAACCATGGATCCCACCACGGGTTGTGGTCCTAGTGATGGGACGTGGAAGGGTATGTCATCCTAATCCAATAGACCCCTAGCCCAAGTGAAAAACCTCGGTGGCCTTCACGGTCCGTGGTCTTTCACACGGTCAGTGGTAGGGCTCGTGATGGACTTCTCCAAGAACCAGTAGCAATAGACAAGAACCACGACCCACTTGACGGGCTGTGGTCGTAACGACAGACCGTCAATGGTGTCGTGGTTTGCTTCCATCAGCTTTTAAGTCAGGGTCGTTTTGGTCTTTCCCCTACGCATTAGGCATTTAAACTACGTCATCTAATACCTAAAGTACAGAGTTTTACTTAGTTTAAGCCTAGTGATTTAGTTAGAACCTATCAAAAACGTTGATTCTCAAAAATTACCAAATCTCAGAGCAAAAAGAGAAGAAAGAGTCGACTAGCCCCTCAAGAATACGCATCATGTTTTCTTCAGTTCCAATCCCGAAATCGAAGGATTTCTCCATATATTTCATCACCAGGTATGTAGGTTTTCACTAGTGGGTTCCTTTTATCCACTAGTTTCTTAAAATTCAGTCAGATTCTTGTTTCTCCATACCTTGTTTAGACCTACGGTTTCTAATCCTTGGATAATTGTTGTGATTTAGCTGTTGTAGTATTTGTAATCAAAATATCATGATTTGTTGGAAAGTTTGTTTAGTTCCTTGCATGAATCTAAGAACCCTAGTTTGTGTAGATTTTATTCGTTCATGAATTACACTTGCTAGGTTAGTTAAACAGATAACCATGCTTCAATTTTCGAATGTCATATTGTCAGTATATAAATGTTGCATTCACAGATTTGCATGTCAGTGTTTGAGCTTTTCAGTTAGATTTCAGTCAAATGCATATTAAGTTAGGAATAAAATTAACACTAAGTTGGGCTAAGGTTCACCACACCCTCAAAGTCCCAGAACTACATGCCTCGTAGCATTATAAGTCCCCTCTTTTGGGCATCAAATTTAGTGATCATGCCAGTCATGACTTTATACCTATGGTAAGGTATATTGGGTCCTCTTAATGGGGGCGTATACATCGGACTCTATGTTTAGCTCACGTGGTTTTATGTCGGTTGATAGTAGCTCTCACAGTCAGACTCTCAGTGCATTTGACCATGTTTTCAGTTTATACTTATCTATTTAGTTTAGCATGTCATGTTAATGATTAGTACTTGGTCATTGTATTCAGTTTAGCTTTTCAGTTATGTTTTGAGTATTTACATTCCTGCTCAGTTTACAGTATATAACGACCCAGAAATCTAGTAGGGGAAATTAGAGCATAACGAGTTTGGTTTTGAGTTTGTTATGGGGTTTCATGTGATAGAATGTCTTCCTGAGCTTAGGTTGAGGGGTTTAGGGGTTAAACGTCAAGGTACGACTCCCTAAGGACGAACCAAGGGTTCCTTGATGAGAAACCTAAAGCCCAACCCCCAAGAAACAAAAAATCTGTCAAATATATGGTGACTCACGGATGGGACATACCCCCCATAGGTCCATCAACGCCTCGCAGATGGCTTTTCATGGGTCAAAGTCCGAAATGGTGACCCTCAGACCCAAACCACGGACCTGCAGGATGGGGCGTTAGCCCACCTACGGTCCGTAGGTCATGGGTTGTAGCTCACCACTACTTGCTATCAACTTTCGGCCAAGTGTAGGGGTGGTTTAGTAAATTTTTAATTAATTAGTTAGGGGTTGGGGACGGTTATTATTGAGTTATTAAGGTATTTTAAGGGTTTTAAAGTATTAAACTCCTTTTTCAACTTATTATTTCCCAACACTCAAAATTAGAAACCGACCTCCCCAAATATTCTCTCTCTAGAAACCACCATTGGAGAAGAAGGATTTAAGCTTTGAGCTCAAGATCTCACAATTCTAACTCAAATTTCGTGGATTTCTTCCCTAAAAGGTATGGTAGTCTTCATCCTTGATTAAATTTCATTCAAGGAGCCCCTTTAAAGATGATTTCAAGTTTTCAAAATCCCCAAAAAACCTAGGGTTTTCAATCTATACATGGGTTCAATTCCAAAATATTTTCAAAGATTCAGATATAATGATTTAAGATGGAATTGGTTAATTAATGGTGAATTAAGATGATTTTTCGAATGAACCCATGTTTCCCCCAAAATCCTAAGTTGTGAATTGTGATTGGGAATTGATTGATCATGAATGTATGTTGAATCATTTATTTTTATATTGAATTAGTTATTGAATCATGTTAATTACCTTATCTATTGTAGTGTCTTAGATGTTTGGGTTGTGATTGATGTATAGCCTTGGAAGGCAATTTCATGAAGGATCTATGTATGATTATGATGTGAAGTATATGTGTGTGATCTCAATGAAAGAATTACGATCATGTTTAGAATTCAATTGTGCTATGATTGAAAGTATATTCTCATTAACACTCATGAATAATGATGATAGAATGTGAAGGGTTTTCTCAATGTAATGTTGTAGCTTGAATTGGTAGGCTTAGGCATCCTATTCTTGTATAAATGAAAGTAATGTGGATGGATGTATCTTGAATTGGTAGGCTTAATGCATAATTTTCTTGTATTGATGAATCTTATCATGAATGAAGTACCTTGAATTGGTAGGCTTAGACATCATCTTCTTGTGTAATGAATATGCCTTGACTTAATGATTATGGAATCGGTAGACCTAATGTTGGTAGCCCTTTCATAAAATGACTAATGATGTATTGTAAGGCTTTGTATTGAATCGGTAGACCTAATGTTGGTAGACCTTTCATAAATGAATGATGAAGTATTCTAGGCTATGTCTTGAACCGGTAGACCTAATGTTGGTAGCCCTTCATGATGAGTCTAGAAACTAATGTGATGATAAACCTTGAATCGGTAGACTTAATGTTGGTGGCCCTTTCATGTCTGAAATGATGAATCTTGAAGCGGTAGACCTAATGGTGGGGGCTGTTTCTTGGAAAGTCAATGAGATATCCTTAATGTACCTTGAATCGGTAGACCTAATGGTGGTGGACCTTTCATGTGTAATGTACCTTGGGTCGGTAGGCCTAACGTTGGTGGCCCTCTCAAGTACAATAATGTTAATCAAAATGAACTACTATATGGGAATGGAGGCTAAGTAGCGAGTATATATGGTAAGATGGACACATACTCTGCGCTACATCCTTTCATGATGTAGGTTTAGGTACTCAGCATTCAGACCGCGCTTAGATCGATTCTTGGTCAGCATTCAACAGCTTCAGTTGTGAGTCCTCATATTCTAAGGACAATAGACATGCTTTCATTTTAGTCTTTATATTTCAGTCTCAGTTTTGTTAGAGTTAGCTAGGGAACTTGTCCCAGAAACTCAACTCAGTTAAAGGCTTTTCAGACATAGTAGTAGAATTAGCTTGAATTATTAAGTTTAATCTTTTAGTTGTTATCAAACTCTTAGTATGTTTTATACATTCAGACTAGTTGGGTATTCCCCACTTTTAGTTATCCATGTTTTAGTTTCTACATAATATATGTATTATTCAGTTATTCTTAGTATGCTTGATATATGTTAGACACAGGTTAGAGTGGGGTTACTTATGATCCTAGTTCTCGTGTTACATCAAGGGGGTAGCCTCGGAGCGTTATATTAGAGATGAGGTGAGCACTTAGCATCCTACACTAGTATATCTCTTTATGTACATATGTTAGCTTGTTTTTCACCTTTGGGATTGTTGCAGTCCACTTTTCGGACCTATACTTTTTCTTACTAGATAGTTGTGTACACATGACTTTCAGGTTCTGGGAGGGTTTCCATTATAAATACCTTTGGTCTTCTTTCCGTTTCAGTCTTTTCTTATTGCTAGTATTATTTCATCTTTAGTTCTACCCTTATACAAATTACTAACATTCTGGGTATGAGCTGACTTACTTACCGGCCGATTTTGGTAGATTCCATCATGACTCGAGTGATTAGGTTGTGACAAGTTGGTATCCGAGCCCCCAGTTCACCAGTCTGACTTGTATAGATATAATACATGGTAGAGTCATATGGATCGGTGCGGATACATCTATATCCTATATTTGGGAGGCTACATGGTGTTCTTATGAGTTCTTCTCTCTTGTATCGTGTTCGTGCAGTGTGTGTGATATTGGTTTCTTGGAATCTCAACTGTTTCACTGTTTTTGCTGGATGGCTTGTACGCGCAGTGTGGTGGCTCGGGGTAGGGTTCGACCTTCCTTACCTAGTAGGGGTGTAGCACCACCTTCCAGAAAGAGACCGAGTTGCATGGCCCGCAATAGATCCTCCAGCAGTCCGTGTGTGCGATTAGGTGGTGGGGCCGGGACAAGCCCTGCCACCCTTTAATTTACTATGGCGCCAGAATTGAAGGTAGCTATTACCTAACTTTTGATTGTGCTCAGTATCATGCAGCAGGCTGCAACACCTGTAATGACACCTGCACCAATACTACATCGACAGGATCAACCTGTAGTAGAGGCAACCAGGGCCCATGCACCACCTAAGGGTGCCTAGTCTATGATCAGAGACGGAGCTATGCCTCTAAAAGAGAAAAAGATGCTCAGATTATTGCTGAGGATTTCATATCCAAGGTTTTCTTGGGTTGTAGGTGAGGATGCCCATGATTTTCTGACCACTTTCTGAGAGAAGCTATACTGTTTGGGCCTTGTGGAGTCGAGAGGGGCTGATTTCACTGAATATCAATTGGATGGACTATCCAGACAGTGGTCGATTACATTTATTAAGACTAGGCCAACTAGACAGTGGTGGATTACATTTATTAAGAATAGGCCAACTAGATAGTGGTGGCATAAATTTATTTCGCGGCCTTCTTATCCCGATTTATCCCTCGCAACATCATTGATATAACACCTCAAATTTGAAAAGACATCAAATTTCAGCTTTTCTAGGATCTGGTGCCAGTACCAAAGGAGCCACCAATGGCCCGTGGATTGAAACACTATCCATAAGTAGCTTTGTCTCTGTTTCTATGCACTTGTTGTAGGTAGGTCTCGTACGTGAGTCCCAGACTTGGAGAGATTTTTTGGCCAAAAGTTGAGACCTATGGCCAAGATGTACGACCTATAGGTGGACCCATAAACCGTACATGGGTCCATTGTTGGGAGTCTTAAATTCATGGTTTTTGAACTCCCTGATGACCAACCAGAATGACCTGTGATTTAACCAACAGACCGTAGGTCTTGCCGTTGGTGAGGTCGGCAGTTATTTTTAAGAAGAGCTTTTGGGTCTTTTCCTATTTATTCTAACCCAATACTATGTCATTTGAACCTCTATTAGAAACCCTATATAAACATTTTTACCCCCAAAATATCATGATCCAATTAATTATCTTAAATTCCTAAAAGAAGAACAAGTTCATCCTTCCAAATATTTCTCTCTCTAGAAACATGAAGAAGAATGCTATGGTTTTAAGTCAAGCCTTCAATCCCACCATTGATTTCAAAATTTTGGCATCAAGGTATGATAGTATTCAACTATGTATTCCTTTACTTTATAGGGATCCTAAATTCCCCTATTTTCACAGGGTTAAATCTTCAATGGAAGTTAGGGTTGTTACTCAATCTCATGGGTTCTTTTCAATTTGGATATTATTGATTGATTTATGTATTTTTATGCATGAATTAAAGAAATTGCATGTTTCTAAGTTGAATCCCCATGAACCCATGTGAAATCCATGTTTTCTATAATTGATCATATGATGAAGCTTTTGAATCATGAAAGATGAGTTTATGAAGATATGCATGTTATTGATGAAAATGATGAAAATGTTTTAAGGATGCTTTGAGAGTGAAGTATCAACATTGTTGTTGTTGTGTTGTGAAAGGAATTATCATATACACATGAAAGCATGATTGTGAAAGGATTTTCTCACAGAAATGATTCTTAGTGTTGAAAGGTTTCTCAACTAAACATTGAATCAAGATTCAAGGAGCTATTCTAGTGAAACCTAGCTTAAATTAGTTGTTTAATTATACCTTTACATGGATGATAATATGACATTAACTTGGATTAGATACTTGATGTGCCATTCCATGGATAATAAGACAAGTTAATAATGATGACTACTCCGTGTGATTTACGCTTAGTATAGAAAATATATTGAGATGGAAGCTCTCCCTTTAGTAGAAGTCAGGTTTCTAGTAGCAATATCCTCATCCCATACCTATGTGCCCCCATAGGATGATTGTCTTAGATCGACATAACTGTAACGAACCGAGAGCACCCCCTAGTCGTTACCGACGTATTCGACCTCTCAGAGGTCTTATACAAGCCCTTAGCATTCGTCATAGCATTTATCATAGAAAAATAGCAGAAAATTTAAAACTTTTTCATAATATAACACAAGACATAAAAGGCACCTCATTAAAAATTTAATACAACATCGGAGTACTACGTCTCAAGGTAGCCATCTTAAAACATGACTACAACACAAGAGGGACACAACCCTTAGAATACAAAAGAAACAACTATATAGTACATAGAACTTAAGGAAACTCTTTAACATAAAGGTCCTTGAATCTTTAAGGACACACCCGAACTTGGGAATAGTAAGCCAAGCTCATCACTTCTAGGAAAGACCCTTTAGTCACCATCACCTACACTTGGTGTATAAAGATGAAGAAGAATGGTGTTAGTACAAGAATGCACTAAGTATGATAACCATGCAAAACATGCTTTTAAAAGGACATTTAGTTGGAAACTATGCATCATGCCTTTTTAGAGAAACTTCAAGAACATTTAGTACATAGGC